>JAAXCT010002503.1:0-70419 GCA_012490785.1 Eragrostis nindensis | reverse complement strand
ATTGGGTGTTTTGTGGTTGGCTGGTGCACAATGGGTGGGGGAGGGAAGAATCTGTCAGATTATTTTTTGCAGGTGCCATGAGGAGGTACGGTGCAAGAGGGTAGGATACGTGAAGACATGTTGCAGCAGGGAATGACCTGAAGTGTGAAGTGATCGTTCGCTGGAAAGGAAGGATGAAGGGAAGACTGCCTGTATGGACAACTAAGGACAAAACAGTTAGAATCGTAGAATGTGTCTTGTATGGCGAATAAGCGTGGAGTTTTATTGTTTGTCTTCTTGTTTTGTAAAAACTATTTTTGGGTCCGACGGGTTTCAACAGCCGGGGCTCCCTTTAATCCAAAGAAAAAAAAATAACAATATGCTGAGGCTAATAGCACCTATATTATTTAGAACATTAAGGCAAATGCTGATGTGTCAGTGAAATAACATTCCATCCCCGTAAATCTGCCAACGTGGGTTACAAGAATGGATTCATTGACAGGCAGAAGAGATGATCAGATGACCAACAAAACACAGGGCGAAATTAATTAGACTGACATGATTTCATCAGTCTCGAAAGCTCCTCGGCCAACTAGCCACGTACACCTGCCGATTTGGACGCTCTCGTGCAACGATGTGATTTGCTGTAGCAAGACACTATTACCAAGTGGGAGGAGGTAATTGTCGCTCCTTTCCATAATAGTTCAAATATCGCCAAGTTCAAACATAGCAAGCCCTGATGATCGGAAATCGCAGCCGCGGCTCCCTTTCACCTAGTCGGTTTCGGCTTCCTCACATCTCCTCTGCTACTTGTATCGGATCGAGTCCATCAAAACAGAAACAGACATCCACTCCGGTTTGACAGGGACTGGGAGAGGTCGATGATCGATCAAAGTCCGGAGAAAGATCGATTTCGGTGGATCCATGGCGTTTCCCGACCGGTTTTGGATAACAGGTTTGCCAGATGCGACCTTGCATCCGCCTGCCTTGTCCACCGACGTCGCAGCCAATGGCGCAACAGCGCTCCCCTGGGTGCTCCTCGAGAGCGACGCCTACATCGCCGACCGCAGGAACGCCACCACGGCCTGCACGGTCTCCAGGTGCGGCAAACAGGAGGTCCAAGTCACCTTGTGCGTCGACCGGCCCCCTCGCGTCTCCTACCTCTGCATCTTCTGCCGCGCCGGCGCCGCCGGGAGGGGGCAGGAGGAAAGCGCCGAAGACATGATCGGCACTGAGCCCCAGATCATCGTCACGGAAGGCGACCTCGTGCTCCTGCGCATGGAGGTCGGCAGTAGAAAAGGCAAGCACTACGAGCACGACCTCTTCGTCTACCGGCCCGGCGGACCCGATGGGCCGTCGCTCACGATGCTCAAGCGGGGCCCCGGCAACCGCATCTTCAGTTCACGTGAGATTGGCCTCCTGAGGTGCCGCAGCGACGGGGACAGCTCAGGCGGCCACTCCTACCTGCGCCCACAAGATAATGAATCCTACATCTACATGGTCGCTGCTCTCTGTCGATGCATCTCTCACCCAATACCAGGTCAGTTCGTGCTCTACCTCTACAACTCCAGGCAAGAAACTTGGACCACGACCATCGTCTCAGTGGAAGAACAACAGATGCAACAACATCAACATGCCTGCTCTATGCACTTCAACACCAAGGTTATCACGATAGGAGGGGAAGATGGCACCATTGGCTTTGTTGACCTCTGGCGAGGCATCCTCCTCTGTGACTTGCGTCACGTCCAACACAACCCCAGGCTTCGCTACATCCCTCTTCCGAAGAGACTCCAGCCAGTGGAGACGTTTTTAGATGACGACGATGCACGTCTTACTCGGGACATTGCTGTCGTCGAAGGTCGCATCAAGTGCGTTCGACATGCGAATTACCTGTTAGAAGATGCTTGGATGGCCACCTCATGGAGCCGGGCTACTAGTTTCTTGGAGGATACTTGGCAAATGGACTGTGAGATCGAGTCATCCAGTATGAATGTCAACAACCCGCAGTTTGAGCTCCTACCCAAGCCTCAGGGTGGTGATGGGCCTGTGACGCCCTTCAAGGGACTCACCATAATGCAACCCACACTCAGCTTGCACGGTGGCGATGATGCTACTGTTTGCTTCATTGTGAAGGGAAACTACGATGACGAGAAAGCTTGGGTGATTGCCGTAGACATGATAGAGAACAAGCTACAGAAGTGGTTGAGTTTGATGCCAAAAGATATGTACCCGTGGGTTTCTCTTATCTGCACAGTAGGGTATCCAAATATCTGAAGACTGAAATGCATGTGTTCATTAGAAGGCACAGCAGCATCAATGGTTCCTGTTTGTATATATGCTCTTAATTCAACATCCAATTTAGTTCTACGTTGTAATGGTGGAAGCAAACGCAAAGGAGGCAACCAAGAATAAATTATTTCAGCGAAGAGACCGTGAACAATCTGCTGAGGCATGTACTCAATATATAGCACCTAAGTTATTGAGAAAATCTCCTACTATAATGAAGCGGCAGAGCACCTGCCTTTCTTCGTAAAAAAAAAAGTTATTGAGAAAATAAGGCAAATGCTGATCTGTCAGTGAAATAGCACTCCATTCCCGTAAATTCTAGGTGCTGCCAACGTGGGTTACAAGAATGGATAAATCGGCAGGCACTTTTTTTTTTTTTTTGAGAGACAATCGGCAGGCACATGAGACCAATAAAAAAAATACAGGGCGAAATTAGACTTCAGTCTCAAAAACTCTTCAGCCAAAAGCAATGCGCACCTGCCTATTTGGATGCTCTCGTGTGCCGATGCTAGATTTGCCGCAAGCAAGCCACTACTAGCTAGAACACCAGCGTGAGGTAATTGTGGTTCACTTCCATACTAGTTCAAGCATACTACCTCGAGTTAGCCAGTGTCCCTGATCCGACTACGAATCGCAGCCCCCCGCGCTTCCTTCACCTAGTCGGTTTCGGCTTCCTCACCTCGCCTCCACTACTTTTATTGGATCGACTCCATCCAAACAGAAACAAGCATCCACTCCAGTTATTCGGACGAGAGGTCGATCGATCCAAGTCCAGAGCAAGATCAATTTCGGTGGGATCCATGGCGGTCGTCAACGAGTACTGGATAACCGATTTGCCAAAAGCGGCCTTGCATCCGCCCGCCCTGTCCAGCGACGTCGAAGCCGACGGCGCAACTGCGCTCCCCTGGGTGCTCCTCGAGAGCGTCGCCTACGTCGCCGACCGCCGCAACGCCACCACCGCCCGCACGGTTTCCAGGTGCGGCAAAACGGAGGTCCAGGTCACCTTGTGCGTCGACGCGCCCCCGCGCGTCTCCTACCTCTGCGTCTTCTGCCGCGCCAGCGCCGCCGGGAGGGGCTTCCAGGAGGAGGAACGCGCCGAAGAGATGATCTGCACCGAGCCCGAGATCATCGCCACGGAAGGCGGCCTCGTCCTCCTGCGCGTGGCCCTCGGCAGTAGAGAGGACATGCACTACGAGTACGACCTCTTCGTCTACCGGCCCGGGCCTGGTTGTGGCCGCGATGGGCCGTCGCTCACGCTGCTCGAGCGGCCGCCCGGCGACCACATGTTCTATCCCGGTGAGGTTGGCCTCCTGAGCTGCCCTGCCAACCGCGGCGACGACGGCCACGCTGCTGGGAGCAGCGTCTCCTCCTACGTTGTCGCTGCTCTGTGTCAACCCAAGTTCCGTCTACCACGCGATTTGTTCGACCTCTACCTCTACAACTCCACGCACGGAACTTGGTCCATAACCACCGTGTCAGTGGACGAACACCAGCTGCAACAGTATCAACACGAAGAAGGCTACTTTTTTTTCCATCTCAACACCAAGGTCATCGCGATTGGAGGTGACGACGACACCATAGCCTTCGTCGACCTCTGGCGGGGCATCCTCCTCTGCGACCTGCGCCATGTCCGACACGACCCAAGGCTTCGCTACATCCGGCTTCCAGAGGAGCTCCGGGTAGAAGAGCGTCCGTTCGGAGATATGAACGACGCGCGCCTTTCTCGGGACATTGCCGTCGTCGATGGCCGCATCAAGTGCGTCCGAATGGGGCATCAGCGGATCGAAAATTGTTGGGTTTATGAGGTTGACTCGTGGAGCCGGACTGCCACTTTCTTTGGAGGGGGATGCTTGGCAAAAGGACTATGACATTGAGTTGGCCAACATGGATGTCAGCAACCCGCAGTTCGAGCTCCTGCCCAAGCCTCGGGGTTACAGACGGATGCGCGGGCCAGTGCCACCGTTCAAGGGGCTCAACTTGATGCAACCCACGCTCGGTTGCAGGACGGCGATGATACGGTTTGCTTCATGGTCAATGTCAACTACGATCATGGTAAAGCCTTGGTCATGTCTGTAGACATGGTGAAGAACAAACTGCAAAGAGTGGTTCAGTTTGACGCGAAAAGATACATCCCCGTGGGTTTCGCATATATGCACAGCACGATATCCAAATATCTGAAGATATGTTAGCTGAACAAGTTTGTGCATTGTACGCGTGTAAACTCATAATGTGGGCTGAAATGCATATGCAACTAGATTATATTATCAGGAACAGCAGTTGATTATCAGTGGTGGCACTCATACGATGTAAATTTAGTTGCAGTTCAAAATGTAAAACTACACCAGCCCGCGAGATTTGTTAGATGCTCAAGTTTGTCTGCTACTGTTTATCATGAATAAGCACAATTTTACTATATGCATCTGCTCATAGTTGTCCTAAGACCCGATGGTGGAGGCAAATGCAACGGACGCAACCAGGAATAAGACTGTTTCTGTGACGGGGCTCGTGCCATTGCAAACGAGTTTACTCATTAGCAGTTTCTTATATTGTCCATTAACACGATTACAGAAATTGCCAAGAATGGTTAAATCATTAGGCACAGGAGACTAATACAAAACACTGCAAAATTTATATGATGATCGACTGACATAATTTCAGTCTCAAAAGAATTGCACCTGCCTATTTGGATGCTCTGGTGCAACGTGGGTTAAATTTGCTGCAAGCGACCCACTACTATTAGCCAGTGGGAGGTAATTGTCCTTCACTCCCATATCCCATCTCACAAAATTCAAGATACACAGAAAAATGTGGCTTACAGGTGCATCCTTGTTATCGGTCAAGTCAATGAAGCCGGTGAAGTCGACTTACCCTCAGATGCGAGCTTGATGCGCTGGTGATGCTCGGCCACTTTGTAGTCAATTATTTCCAAAAACAACTGGGGATCCAAAACACAGTCAGGACGGCCATAAACAGCAGCTTGAACACTAGCCACCAGCTTGGCAATCTCTCTGCCAGAGAAGCCATCCGTCTTCCGTGCAGCTTCCCAGAGCAAATCATCAGTTACTCCCTTTACATCTATCTTCCTTGGCTGTTTTTTGAACAATGAGCCCAGAGAAGAACCTTTGCCCTCTTCCTTAAGAATATATTGGTTCAAGTATAACTTGAGCAGTTCAAATCTTTCCTTCTCCCCAGGTAAGGGAAACTCTATAACTTCATCAATACGATCAGTAATAGCAGCATCAAGGTCACCAGGTCGATTTGTCGCAAGAACAAGGACTATATCCCTTGACTGGTCACCAGTTCGAAATAATAGTGCATTCAGAGCACTTCGCTGAGCTTCGCTCATATGGATACTGTTGCGCCTGGTTCATGAGAAGGTATCAAGAGATTAGAGATATATGGAGCTAAGTAGAAATCATTGCACTGATAAGATAAAGCTACTGCACACCTACAGATTTACTATCCAATAAAACAATTTATGGTTCTGTTATGATTCTTGCATTGCAAAGGACAAAGAGCGCGCTGAGGACTGGAAGACACTGGTTGAAGGGTGAAGGAATTTCAGGAGAAAAGTGTTAATAGATGGATGATTACAAAAGTTGGGAGGAAAAAGACTAACTCCATAGTTTCTTAATGATAAAATGCCACAATGGGAAAGGGATGAGGCCATAGACTGGCATAATCAGAAACTATGGGTCAGACACCAACTTTGCACCACAGTTAATGCTGCATGGCACTGCCGTTGCACATAGCTAGTTTCAATAATGCTGTTTTATTCTGATTAAAGTAGGGCTCAAATTAAGCTTTTTTCACCTCAGCAATGGAAGGTTGAATTTACTTGACGTTTAAAATTAGGGCAATGCATGGACATTGAGGGAAAGTGCACTTGCTTGATTTCAGCTCGTCATTCATATTAACCAGAATATTACAAACAGCGATATAAATGGATGTGAAATTGCGAACTTACTCGCACAAGAACGCGTCTGCTTCATCGATGAAAAGCAGCATGCCTCTCTTGGACTTCTTAGCCCAGTCAAATATTTCATGGATCTTCGTAACAGCATCTGATCCTAGGGTGCAACATCCCCTCCTGTCATCATGGCATAATCTAGGCCCTGTCACAAGTAAGGGTCTGAGTATTTATGGATGCTGGATACCTCATCAAGGATATACCAACTGATGACTGTCTTCATTACCAAACTTGTGTCCCCTCTAGTTCCCTCAAAAAAGATAACCACCCCACTAAATAAAATTCAACAACACAACCAAACCAACAACACACCAAAACCACTTTTCAGCCACAAGAGGCCAGCAGGAAAATTAAAATGATTAACGACAGTCCCACCAAAAACAAAGTTATTTTCAGAAGACAAGCAAACCTGCTATTCCCTGCGGGTGGATCAAGAAATATATCTACTAACACAACTGTATTTGATGTACTTACAGATTTGCGAGCCATCTCCCTGGCTACTAAAGTTTTGCCAGTTCCAGGAGGTCCATAGAACATCATGTTGCGGAATGGTGCATCGTGAGATTTTGTATTCGCAGTTGCTCGTGCAAGATGCTCAATTCTCCGCTTGAGTGAAGGGTGAAGAATAACATTATCGAACCCTGCTCCTCCTGAGAAAGGTGCCGAGGTAGGTTTGAGTAACCTAGATGCTGGCAGTGGGAACTTTGGCATTGATGATTCACGGATCAGTGAAGGCTGACCCAAGATTCTATTGATGTAACCCCACGTAACTCTGGCTCCTTCCCTGAATATAAAAGAAACAAATCAGAAAACACAGAAGTCTCTATTTTTCAAAAATGGAAAAGGGAAATTACAGGCTTTGTTTTTGTTTTGCGCGTATGCCAACTAAAGGAAAGTCACAAATGTATATGATTGAGGCAAACCTAGTGGTATAGACTCCAGCAGCCAGTGCAGTAACTCCTCCTATGCCCATCATTAGTTTCCTCCTATCAGAAAACAGCTCTCTGAACCCATCTACAAGTCCAAACAAGAAAGTAGGATCGTAACCAGTCAGAAAAAGGCACTCGATGAATTACATCAACATTTTGTTAATCGGATTTCAATGACCAAAAACTTCACCAATACGGAACATCGAGCACTTGAGAGTAATATTGATTTGCAGGACGAAGTTTCATAAAATATGACGATGAATTGGTTCTGACACGAGACCATAGTACATGTTACAAAATAAACAAGTATATGCTCCTTAGGCCATGTACAACGCTCCACGGTGTGCAGTGGCCTCAACGTCCACATGGGCACTAAACCTCCACGTCATACCAAGTGGTGGTCTCGCAGAGCCACAGAGCGACCTGCAGAGGGTGCGGAGGTTTCATCCGACAAAAGCATCAAGCCACCGCTGAGGCTCGCGTTGTAGCGAGAAGCGGCCTGCACACGAGCAGAGAAAAGGCAAAAGACCGAACAGAAGAACAAAAGTGATCTGTGGAGAGAGAAGTAGTGGCGAGACCAGGAGGTAACCACATGGTGGCTTGCGTTGGGTGGAGGGACTGCCTCAGTCCTGTCAATCCTATGTGGAGCTGTTCTTTTTCCTGAGGCCACAGCAAGGAGGAGCTTGCGTTGGACATGGCCTTACAAACAATGTGACTTCATCATAAGATGTCACAGGAAGGTAAAGCGGACAGGAAGATCAGATAAAAAACGCTGACAATATTGTAAACCTAAGAAGGAAAACGTCGAATAGTACAGTTAGCTACAACTCTTTTCGAAATCAGTGGTGAAGAATATCACATTGAAGAATTTTTTTCCCTCAAGTATTAAAATTACATGGCCAATAAAAGCAGATATGTATCTTTTATGATTGACCAAAAGAGGTCTAACATTTTTTTAGCGTTGCCTGAGAAAGTTTAAAGGAACAAATGGGACTGGTGGATTAACTTGATAAAATCACGAAGGGAAAGAGCATTGAAACCTTCAATATGTGAAAAGGTTGTATTTACTGCAGCAAGCCACTTTTCTTTTTCACCAGCCAATTTATCCATTAAGACTTGTCGGTCAACGGCTTCTGATAGTATTTTCTCATGAGCACGAGCTTCGCCTTCCGCAAGTGCTTTAGCATCGTTTGTTTTACGATCTCTTTCAGCCTTTTCTATCTGGGCCTGCATCATTTGCTCAAAATCTTCTGTTCTGTGGCCCGCCTGGCTTCTTCTTTCTTAAGAGCTGAAGCCTCTTGCATCTTCACAAGTTCTGCATCGTGTCGCCTTTGTGCTTCATGCTCTGTCTGCCATTGATTAAATCATGTTTCACTCTCACATAAGCATCGATAATTAGTGGTAGATAGATGAGAGGGTGAGGTGCTCTTTAGTACCTGCATTCTTTTTCTAGCCAATTCATCCTCATAACGTAATGCTTGTGCCTTAGCTTGTAATTGCTGTTGAATAGTGTTCCTGTTCTCTTCAGCTTCTTTCTTCTTCCTCTCCTGTAAATCAGACAAGGAGAATGAATAGAGAAACATGAGTAGGTTGTCAGAAGTATCATGAGATATGAATGCAGAAATGAAAACATCCTTCACAGAAGACAATAGAAAAGAGATCCTTCACAGAAGACAGAAGTTTAAGTTATAAATATGGACACATTTTCAATTTATGCTTTGTGAAGTTCCAAATGTGTGCTAGGTACTTGCTATTCAGAAAACGCCGAGCAAGGCTCTGATTGAACTTCGAGCCCAAGATATTGAAGCTCGAGACCTCAGTGGTAAAGAGTATACTTTACTAAGCCGATTAATGGTAACCAAGGCCCGATGGTCATGATTCTTGGGGGATAAATGTGATGTCATGAATTGACCTACTCTCAGGCAACAAAAGGTCAACTAAACTTGGCCATCGGGTAACTTCAAATTCAGTTTTAGAGCATTTGAGTCATGTGAGAACCCTATCTACCAATACAGGTCACGTCTCCGACATACAATATTCGCACCAAATAAGGGAAACAAAGGAATCAGGAACTCACGATGTCCCTGAGGCCCTGGTTGATGGCCATATGGACCTGCTCTGCCTCCAGAGCTTCAAGGCGCGTCGCCTCCTGCTTCTTCATCAGCTGATTCAGCTGCACTCGACCAACAAACATCAATGGCGTCAGTACTCGGTAAGGCTAGTCCCCCGGCTAGGTCAGGCAAAAGCGCGAGCAGCTTACCTGCTTGTAGAGTGGCGAATTTTTCATCTCCCGCAGCACACGTGCCATGCGCTCCAGGGTATCTGGGTCGGAATCGAACGCGGTGGCGTCCCCCATGGCGTCGGGCGGCGGCGGCGGCTGACGGTGGAAGGTGCCGTCCGCATAAGCAACGTCGGCGAGCGACGCCACCGTCACGGCCGCGGCGGCGACGGCGGACGCCGCCCTCCCCGGCAAGCGCAGGGTGAGGCGGCGCATGGCGAGGGACGCGTAGGGCCCCAGGGTTTTCGGTGGGTTTGGCTGAGCGGCGACTGCGGAGAGACCCGGCGAGAGGAGAGGCAGGAGCTCTGTTCAGCCTTCAGCGTCGCGCCGTGCAAGGGGTTTCTGGTAATTTCTTGGTAAACCCTCTCTTCGGCTTCTTTCTTCTTTTCCAAGGGACGCTCTTCTTGGCCCAACCGACTTTCATGATTTTCAATTCATCTGGTGAGCCTGCCGACAATTCGGTTCAGGCCCATTGAGACCTCTCATTTGGTAGTACTTGCCAAAGCAACATACTATATGCAGACTTTTTATACTTGTCATTTATCAAATTTTCTTGTAGCGTTGAAACACCAAAAGAGGCCAAGTTTGCTTATACTATTATGGTATTCAGAAACGACTGAATTGCTTAACCAAAGAAATCCAACATTTTTTAAAACCAGTACCACTACTACCTCCGTCCCAAAATAGCTGTCGCTTTTGACTTTTTGTCATCAAGTTTGACCGCTCGTCTTACTCAATTTTTTTGCAAATATTATTTATTTTTTCATAACATGTTTTATCAGTAAAGATAGTTTTATCCTGTCATATTTGCTTTACTATTAGTATAAATTTTTTGAATAAGATGAACGGTCAAACTTGATGTTTGAAAGTCAAAAGCGACAACTATTTTTATTTTGGGATGGAGGGAGTACTTGCTAATCCTTGTGCATTGTTGACGAAATAATAATACACACCAAGAACCGCAGGCAGCAGCGTAAAAGAATATCCCTGATATGTAATTCCAATCCATCTGTGTGTGTATGCATATGAAGCCTGTTAAGAATATCAGATATGGGAGGAAGACGTGCAGATCTGTAATTCCGATCCATCTGTTAAGAATGTGAATTTTGAGCTCGAATGAAGATCACAGTTAAAATAAAACATCTAATAATAGTTTATACAATACTGGGTCGTATACACCTGGACTAGTAGATCAATAACTTTTCAACTGCTGTTGCCTTGCACCCGCCATTGAAATGATTAGACATCGGAAGAGAATTTTGCAGCTGCTTCTTGTCAATATTCACACATCTCCTCGGTTGTGCTGCGGCTACAATCTTCCGATACTCTCTTCCATTTCCAGACCGGGCCATTCATGCTCATGGGTCAGTAAATTGGCTATAAATTCAATTAGCCTGATCGACCCGGCCTACGACGCAGGTGGCAGGTGACCAAACCGGCACATGCGGAGCAGTATACTCTGGTTCACCGTTATAAACGTGGATTATATGCAGAAAAACTTCATGTCCGGGAGCAAAGTTTGCAGAAATTTCATAATCTGATTAAATTTCTGCTAACTATGTTACAACACGGAGGTGGGGGAGGAGGCAATGACGCAACAAGCAAGAAAGAAGAAGGCTGCAAGATAAGGGAGGCAATACAGAAAATAAAGAATCATGTGCGGCTAGACACTAAAATGAAGTTAACCACTACAACATGCCTACAACATGTGGATATGGAGTTAGTAGTCATCTTCGTCGTCCAGGTCTGGATCATTGGACGGCCGTAGCCTCTTGCCGTCTCTCCCTCCGGGGCGCCCTCCAGCCTTCTTTGGTTTTCCTCTGTTGAGATACAAAATGACTCAGCACCATACAATTCTGAAGACAAAGTCCAACCATGAACTTAAGTCCATTTTGCAGCAACTCATGATAATTGTTTGCTCTGAAGACTGAAGAGTTTAGTGGGCTTCATAACGTTGTTTTCAAATTACTCAAAGATTGTATCTCAACACTTACTGTCCATTTGCAGGAGTGTTTGCGCCCTTAGAACGACCTGATCCATACTCTCTTCCATCTGCCACCACACAAGTGTGGAAATTTATTCTTAGCCTCTGTGAATTCAACATTCAGCTCAAAAGGGAAACAAAGAAAGCCTACCATCTCGTCCGGTCAGATGTTCGTCAACCTGTATATGCAAAGCGGGAAATTAGTCAAATTTACTAAATTCTAAGATTTTGGATAATAGGGGGGAAAAATGGAGCCATGTGTTGTTCAGCATCATAGAACACTACAATTCGTACCGCTGGAGATGTAACTGATGACAGAGAGAATAGCCTTTCATCAGCCTGAAATTTCCGGGAGCGCTTGAGACTGAAACCAGGCAGACACCATCATGAATAAAAATTGCCTCCGCAATGCAAAATTGGAAAAAAAAATTGTTTGTGCAGAATAATGACATCAAATAGCCATGGCCTCATGCCATGTTGCTGACACATCAAACCAGTAGTGAGAAAAATGACACTAGCGTAAAAAAAACATTTTCTTAATGGACTATAAATCATCCCATGTACATTTGGCACCCAGTTTTCCACCCACCCACTAGTTAGATTATACAGTTTTGAGGTCAAGTCTTGGTCATACGGTAATGCAATCAAAGAGCTAAGACACTGAAACACATTATGCTGTTTATTTCAGAAAAAAAATAGAAAACAATGAGCATAAAAGGTATCATATACCCCAAAAATACACAGATATTGAATACTGCACCAGTTTATTCAAAAAAGAATAATAAAATACGGGTCTTACTTAGAAGTGTTTTTCGACGATGACAAAAATGATTCAAAACCTTTTAACACGCTTCCGAATTGATTAGACTCTTGTAGGTATGTCGTCTCCATATCATAAACCTGGAAGTGTATGCGGATTAACATTAGTTGGGAAAAAAGAAATACCAAAATAAATATTAAAGCAAGAATTTTAAAATTCTCTGCTTGATTATATATCTGTTCATGCCCAAGGAACAAATGATTTTATTTCAGTATTTGCTAAAGATAACTGCCCATCTAGCTTTTGCTGATAACAGGTATGGGCATACTTTAACAAGAGTTTTAACAGTCCAGTGACGAGAGCCCCAAAAAGACAGAGAAATGCCTTGGTACAAACATTTAGACACCGTTTTAATGCTCCTCCTTGACACTAAAGATCTTGTGCTTGCCCTGGCACATAGGAGTACAAACGACTTAGTTGGTGAAAAATGTAGATGTCACTAGTGCCACTAAGAAATGTGCTTAGTTGAGAGGCTTCAAACAAGATCCATATACTTCCCTTCGTTTTATGGAGAAGAAATATTTCCCATTTTACATCAGATCAACTCCTCAACTGATTTCATCATTTTTGGGAATTTTTTTTCATAAGATTCACTGCTAAACAAGGGTTAATTTATATAATTCTGAACGCTTAATCACCCCCTGTGAGAGAATATACTAGAATACAGCTTAAAAATTTCTTACAAAGTGTAAGTAACTCATTTAGTATGGATGAATTTAAGAACACACCACTAACTGTGACATTGCACTTCAATGGTCAATTAAAATAATTACTAGCATCAGTCTTTCAAATTACTTGAACCAAGCAACCACTATAGCGCACATCAAGCGTAGCACGCGATTCTGCCAATTAATTTGAAATATACTGAACAAAAGGAATGCAATCGCACTAACAAAATTCAGTTTTCCTCTCAAGGTCCCCAATTTAAACAAATCACGAATATCACTGAGCACACTTCAACAGTGCCGCTCCCAATTTGACATCACGGTTCACTCCACTCTAATGAGAAACGTGTTATTAAAGGCCGAAGGTCACAATGGCCCTGTATAAACAGAAACCTGTTACAACAACACAGGGTTTACTGGATTCTGGATTCGTTATGAACATTAATGTTAAGATTTGTATTGTTACTGAGGCAATAGGCAAAGCATTTAAGATAAATTCAGGACACCACAGACATCCGCAGCTCAATTTTTACCATCTCTCAAGCATCTCTAATCACAATGTCAACTATCAGCTTCCAAGGAGAGCCGTTTCACATCTTCTGCAACGCCAAGCCCCCGATTCCCTAGAAAGATCGCAATTTGGAGCAGAAGCCAATCCAGCCGACACAAACCCTAACGGATAAGGAGATCCGAGAGAGGCAGGGGACGGAGAAGCCCTAACCTGGCGCTCGATGGAGCGGAGCTCCTCCTGGAGCTTGGCGCGCTTGCTCATGAGCGCCGAGAGCATGGCCGTGGGATTCGGCGCCGGCGGCGCCGGCGACGGCGCTGAGCCCGACGCGGCCTTGAGCGCGCCGCTCCCTCCTCCGCCTCCCGAGTCCATGGCCGCCGTCCTAGGGTTACAGAGCCCGTGCCTTCGGAGTCGAAGTGTTCGGTTCCGGCTCAGCAGCTGTACAGTTGCCGATCCACCACGTCGCCCGCGAATCCGCAAATGAGGTCCCGTCTTTTTTTCAAAAGAAAGAAAAATAAAAAAAATCGTGCAATCTACAATTCTTTTCAGACCTCAATTTACGGAATCAGCAATCAGCACCACGGTTCCGGAAGGTGTTAACTTGAGTATACTACGAATCCACCCCTCAAAGAAGTCAATTAAACGAATAAATGAGGGTAGTCTCGTAAATTCAGCGATTAGTTCTTTCGATGTATCTGAAGGATGAATCTGAACCAAGTTGGCACGATGCAACCAACATGTCCAAGTGGAAAAAATCGCAAGTTGAGCCATAGGATCCACCGCACACTAATCATATTGCACAGAAACGCTGCCTAACTCAAATTCCCAACAAATTCATGTGCAAGATGGTAATGGACTTCTATTTCTATTCATCAATCATGAACCCAAATCCAATGAATGTTCCCTGAACACTCCAACATACTCCCTGTTCATGTTTCGCAGAGACTGTACAAGTGGATATGATCAATTCAATCATCATCACAACATATATTGGCTTTGCGATCTTAGCCACTAACCTGGCCACACAGCGGTCTTTCAATGTAGCGCACTGGAGCCACTCTCAGTTATGGAGAGAGGTCACGCCTACAATCCCCTGTTATACTGTGACTCTGGTGAGAACGAACCTATACTGGACAAAGGAGTTTTTTTTTGGGGGGGGGGGGGGGGGGGGGGGGGGGGGGGGGGGGGTTTCAGAAATGATCACAGAGGTCTGAGTTGAATTCCACCCCTTTTTCAAACAGTAATAATCACTTCCACGAAAAAGTCATGTATTCGGTTGATCCTGCTTGACACATCTTCATTGGTTCATAGCTACTGAAGAATATTGTGGATCTTTGGAACAGCTGCTCAGGGACCACCCTGCACCGTTCATGGACTGGCTAAACTCTGAAGAACCGCCTGAGGGATAATTTGGACCTGAACTTCGAACGTCAGGCTTCATGCTAAAGCCGGCTAAACTCTGAAGAACCGCCAATAATCGTAAAAAATGGGAACGCAACATGCTTCAATAAGTGATACATAGGAATGACCCTTTTACATATGGGGCAATTGCAAATTCGATGGTGAAAATGCAATTAGAGTCCAGATTCATGGTCAAAACGCTATTGTCCCTTTACATTGGTCAATTGAGAACTACAGCAAGCACACACAAGAAACCACATATTTATTTTCATCATCACATATAAATGTGCATTATCAGAGAGCAAAATACACCAAGCCAGCCATGACTCCAATACAACTGATCTATACACTGGTTTGCTACCCGCATTTCTGTTTCATACACCAAATCCCAAACGTGTGAGATGTACATTACGCTCAAGATGAAATGGCACATATGATATCTTTCAGGGAGCGCCAATCATGTTCAATGCTCTACAGATAAGCTCCTCCGAGATCACATTTACTGCAGGTTGAGGTACCTCCTCCTGTAACAAGAAGCCACATGACACTGTTATTGTTTGCCAAGTATTGGAAAGATGGGGAGGCTAAAACTGTATGCAGTTTCATGCTACATAACAGAAACCGCACAACCACAATTAAAATGGACAGGTGGCGTTGCCATTGATGGAGTCCCTGCTCCATTTGCATTACTAGAACTACCAGCAAATACAGCTGAGGTGAAACATGTCAGATGTTGTACTGATCATTTCTTAAGTTGTCCTCCAGTCATCAAATTTACATGTTGGTAAGCAAATGAACTATTAGGAGTTTCAATCAGAGTGAAGTCTCTTTTTTTTTTTTGAATAAAAAACGAAGTCAAAATTAACGGAGTACACAAAACAGAAACAAAGGGCATAAACCTGTGTCACTAATTTCAAATAACCTAATAAACAAGGCCCGCATGTTTTTAAAAAACATTGCTATGAGATGGAAAACAGTATCTTCAACCGAGATAAGTTCATAAAAGAAACTATTACTAGACACTTTTCCATGAATTTTAATTTGCAAACTAGCCACGTAGGTAAATGTTAATAAACAAGTTGAACCTAGCAATATCTTAAGGCCAATCTCAATGCAAGTTTCATAAGGATTTCAAATTTATTATATGACATCCACATAGGCAAAAATGACGATGTGGCATGGAATTTATGAAGAAAGAGAGCAAATGGGTTTCATCCCCATGAAACCCAGTGTACACGGTTACCTAAACTATTAAACTAGAATGAAACTCCACTGAGAATAATTTGTTTCATCTCCACATATTCATCTATTATCATTGGTCACTTAGATGAAGCATTTAAGTGATATTTAGTCTATGAAATTGTGAACATGAAACTTTGCATTGAGAGAACTTGTTTCATTTGCTAACTCAAATGACATGGCATCTTTGGAAATTGTTGAATGAAACCTTCCATTGAGGCTGGCCTAAGAATGATGGTTTCGTCTTATTCCTCTGGTTTTTAATTGACACAACGTCAGGAAAACATTCTTAGTTCATTTTTTAGCTAAGCTGTTCTAACATTATTTATCAAAACCGGAGGGAATACCTTCCAGAAACCATATGATGCTCAGATTAGGCACACACATGCACAAACTAAAAAATATGAGAAAGGGGGAAAAGAGGAGGAACAAGCTATAAAAGGCATGTGACAGATTAGAGGGGAAAAGATAATCTAGGTGGATAGTGGAATACCTATGGTTAAGAACCATTAAGAAACAAAAGCTTCAAAATCAAGTACCACACCCAGAAAAAAAAGCAGCACTGTTCTTGTTATGCCCAAGACCTCTGTGCTAAACAGCGTAAAAAGAGGATTTACAACATGACATTGCAAAGACAGCTGCGATGGAGAAAGTAATGAGTACTAAACTACCTCTTATCATCACTTGAACTGCCGTTGCTGCTGCTACCACCAGAGCCACTGTAGTGGGAACCTTGACGGCCCCCTGTAGATTCAATGTCCTGCACGTCCTTCACCAGCTCTTCGTAGTGCCTCTTCACCTCCTCAGCTGACTTCCCACCGCCAACGGCTCGTGCAACATTCTGCCAGCGTTCTGGGGTGTCCCTGTCGTATGTTGCTAGTGCCCTCTCGAACAACTTGTTTTGATTGTTTGTCCAGGATGAACTCATTCTTTTTCTTTTTCTCTGTCAAAAGAAGAAGAAAAAAAACGCTTCAAGAAAGACCAACTGGCTAGCAATGCTACCACTTGTTGCTGCTTGTGCTTGTATGGAACAAGCAACGGTGCTATTTATATAGAGGGGCAACCGGATAATATCCAATGGAGCTGTATTGCGTTAGCAGTAGGCAACAAGTTGACAAGCTATAAGAGGAAGCCAAAAGAGAAAGAACAAGGAACTTCATTGTTTCATTAAATTTGGCACACACTAAAAGTTGTAGAGAGAACCACCAGCACCCCAGGTTTACCAGGGGAGATGAAGACCTTTTCATCTTTCAGTTTTGGGACCCAATCTTCATAAAGATTCTCTTGTACAATCCCTAAAAGGTGAATCAGTCTTTGCTATTACCTTCACTGCCCATCCTTGCATCTTGATCAAAACTCTTTTAACTGCAACACTGCCAAATTTAGTACGAACAATAGGCGTTTAATCAATATATTCTTATTTGGCCTTTTCCTTATCCAGAAAAAAAAATCTTTATTAGTTAGAAAGGCTAGGGTTACTTATCTCTTCCCAGTCCATATTATTATCCAATAAACTGTTTACAAAATCCAATGATAGAGAATAGAAATATAAAAAACTGGATAGAATATCCTGTAGTCAAAGAATACATTGAACAAATAAATAAATACATATCCACCCCCACTATCTGGCCCCTCCAAGTGTAGTGGAGACAAATTGGATACATTATTCAGGCATATCTCCATATACAGAACAGTATTGAGAAACAGAACGTATGTGAGTAAAGATTCCGAATCCCATTAACCGGTACTTGCTCAATCACCTCAAGTGCTAAAGAGTATATGGTTTTGAGCCTTATACTCTGCTTTGTAATAATTTTTATTCAAAAAATATATTTATACATGTACATTCACACAGCATTAAAACAATATGTAACACCTCTCGTGATGTTTATAGGTTGTCAGTATTGGATAGCTGATTGACTACATAATAGTATAATACCATATTTTCCAATACTGGTTGGAGTATTCCTTCTATTTCCAGATCTTTAAACGTATAGGTCCAAAACTCCGGATATAATTTAATCACCAACTCTTAGATCCTTCTATTCGTTCCAGCCCCTTTGCGTGCTGCCATGGCCCAGCATGGGCTATGATAGTGTGATAATCATTTTGTACACAGACTTTAGCCAATATCCGAGTATAAAACTGGTTAATCTCAGCATATCTGTTACATACTCATTCTAGTGTACTCGTATGCAATTGAGTGTCCTGATATGAATACTCAGCCTTTACACAGATAATTAAACCTGGTTTCATAAATTCTATCTCTACATCCTTATAGGAGAATAAATAGCACTATCTTTATAAAAAGTTTATCAGAATTTCTTAATATAGCATATCATGGTTTAAAAAGGTTTATGTGCTAAAGGTTTACTCTGTGGAGGTTAGCACTAACATTTGGTTGTAACTTTATATACACATATATGGAGAGGGAGAGACCGACAATGAAGTTACCTTGTCAGCTTGATTGTCATTATATTAAATACCATCACCATCCCAGAATTCTTATCTGGACAAATGCTGTTTTTGGCTTAAAATTTGCCGCAACAAACTGTGACTTCCGCCTTACAAAGAGTTGCATTGCTTAGTTCCTGTAGTGTTAGCAATATGAGATCAAATGTAGCCAAATATTATTACGATTCGCATATCATAAAGCTAGGACAGTGAAGCAAACAATGACGCGATTGAATGAAGCCATGACGAGGCTATTTTAATTACTGAGTGCATTTTCATTGATACCACTAGAAATATTGGTCTCCTCTATAATTTTAGTACTCCGAATATACTGAAGCATAAAGAAAAGCTGCGTTCATAAGGTAATTAGCATTTTGAAAGTTACAAAATCATTGTAGGAATCATTCTAAGCATGTCTGTCCTATCCCCACTTTTAATGGGAATCTTGCATATTGCTCCATACTAGTCCTTGTGATGTAGGACTGGTCAACTAAGAATTACAATGCATGCCTCTTGGCCAGCATCCCCACAATTGACTGGGAATACATCGGGAGCTTTTAATAAGAGATTCCCGAGGAATGAAAAGGTCATGTAGTTGTCATGTAACTTAGTGCATACATAGTTATTGCCATGAAGGTACAGAATACAGATGCTGCTTTATATCAGTCACTTCAGAAAAAACTAAAGGCGTAAACTGCTTGCACATATGCGGATCTCCATCATTTTAAGTGTAGACTGCAGGCACACTTATCTGAAGCGCTGGGGAGAGAACTCATCCATGCAAAGAGCAGGATTTTCATACAACTTGGCATACAAATTATACATTTCTTTTTTGAACTGAAACAAATTATACATTTCTGATGTCAAGTAATAGAAGATCATTTGGCACTGCGATGATTTTCATATTATATGCTTGTTCACAGTATATAATTAATTAGAGAATAAGAGACAGATTTCTCTAACTGATTATATATAACAATAAACAAGCATGCCGTATTGTGATGGTGATGTCATAAGAAAAGAACAACCAGATATTGTGTCGGAATGATTGGATTCACAACACAGATGTGCCCTTTCTAAGAGGCAGGGAATCTACTTGGAAAAGTAGCTGATAATAGATCGGTGGTCTAGGATCTAAAGAACGATGCCTAGATAAGATACGATAGAGCCACTGTGAGAGGAGGAGGTGATGAAGTACTAGATAGAAATAGAATAAAATCAAAATGATCTTTGTAGCTATGACGAACTTCTGCTAACAGAATATTGGTCCAACTTTTTCAGGCAGCAAATTGGCACATAAGGTTGATACCTGATGATAACAGCAGAATCCAGCAGTCACAAAAGATGAATCTAGCCTTTTGGGAAATTAATTTAGACTATGATATAGTGATCCAATTTACTTGTGCCTTGAATTCTAATGTTTAGTTCACAGATTGAACTCAAAATAATGCTCTTACACCGTCATAGTTGTACAGAAGAATCTTGACCAAACCATCAAGAATCCTAATACGCTAATTGCAGAATTTGATGTTTGCAAGGTATGACATTACTACAATCACGACTCATAAGAATACTTTTTTGTCTGTAAAGAACAATATTCAGCCGGATGTTCAGAACTTTTAAGATAGTAAAAATAACGAATTTTTCCTTTGATCAACACCGTACCTGAAAGCCATTATCAACTCTTCATTTTACGCGTCGACTTGCGATTTCGGAGAGATCTGTGGTCAGCGAATCAATCACGTCATTTTTAAGTTAGCTAGGCTCGTAGCACGTGGCAACATTTCAAGTTAACCATGCTCATGGTCATAGCATAAGTTGCAGCAAGCAGGATGGACTTTAGCCCATCGTCTATCTACTCCAAACCATCAACTTAACTATGACCGGATTAGCAAATTTCCCGCACAAGCGGTGTACGGGTTATGAAACGCAACCTCGCAATAAAATGTATTTCTGCAGAACACGATCCGATAGGATTACTCACATGGGTCGCGCACTTTGGTTGGCATTGTCACGGTAGTTACCTTGAGCAGCCGAGGGAAACCCATGGTGCCGCTCCCTAGCAAGCACCGGCGCTCTGCATCGCGGGGAAGGCCGAAGGCGGTGCTCAGCATCCGGGACGGACGCGGAGGCGGAGACGGAAGGGGGAGGATGACCGACCGGCCGTGGCTGCGGAAGCGGGGAGTGGGGATCGCCGGGGCCGCGGAGATGCGGAGGCGAGGCGGAGAGCCGTAGAGGTTTCGGTGTGAAGTGCACGGAAATGGGCCCAGCTGTGCTTTCCCGACTGTAGTACTTTACGGCCTACCCAGCCCAGCGGGCCTGTTCCCTGATGCCCAAACGCAAGAGAGCTGGGCTACTGTTGCTCAAAAAAAAAAGAGAGCTGGGCTACTGTATCTTCTCGAGCTTTCTTCCTCGCACAATCCCAACGGAGGATGGTCTTAAAAAAAAAAAAACCCGGAGGATAAACCTTCGATGGATCATCGACACAGTGAATGAATTAAAAAAACAAAAGGTGAAAACGTCGGTGCCTAGCTACGACGCTAGCTGCCTGCTCCCGGCGCCTACAGCCACCGCGACGTTCACATCGTAGAACATTGGCGTAAAACGTCACACACGCGTTGTCGTCAGATTACGCTCGGCTCACGGCTCTGATCGAGTCAGGTTCGTCCCCCGGTCCTTATTACCAAGTTTTTTTTTTTCCTTGTTCTATACTGAAGAAAATGTTGAGAGACTTTGACGTGGTTGCACAAATCTTTTGCTGTGGAACAGACCAGCGCGTGGTGCTGTTTGCTCGATCCCGCTCCGTTTGTTGGGACTTTTTCCCAGCAGGGTATACATGCTGGTGCACGATCGTGAGACTAGATAGGAGGAGTCCAACGACGTCTCTGATCATCGTTTTCTGAGCCCGTGTCACACAAAGACAATGCACGAACGTCGACTTTGACGTTTCTCTTCAAATATGTTGGCATGTACTAGACCTAGACAGCAGAATCTGTAGGGACATGTATATCTGCCACTTGACGATCCTAAGATTATCGTCAACCGGGAGCTGAGCACCGCTCGTTGCATGCGCGCCACGCACGCACCGCGACCGCCCGCCATCGAATGGGGGAAGGAGTCGTGCGCTTTTGTCGTTGCGTGTCTCGACTCGTCGTCTAGCTCGTTTGCGTGTTCTCCAGCGTTTGGAATAATCCGAGCGATACTAGTAGGAACAAAGAACGTTCCATGTATCTCGATTCAACTCCGTGTCCTGATCACCAAGAGCCTAAGCACAACCACTACTAGTAGTAAGGAGGAGTACATTTCTCAACCAATGGACCTAGCTTTCAATTAATTCAGCTCGATCGAGACCACCACCATTACTATATTCTCTGATACTATATAGGTTCACTTTCTTCACTGTATTTTATTAGAGACCTTTCCCGGCCTGCAGGTCAACAAAGGTCGCGCTTTACGCTGCTGCAAATTCATACGCAACCGCTGCAAACCTACGCTGCTAATGCGAAACGAATCGGTGCTGGTTTCCTTAATTTCTCTCGTTTGTGACGATCTGAGAAATACGTATAAACTTCGTGCCAGCTTCGACGACACACCTCCTGACGCTGGTATTAAAATGCCATCTGTCTGACTCCGGCGAAATGCGTGACCGCGGCGAAGCGCTCGCTAGCGAGACTTGTATATGTACAGAGGTCAATGGCCGAGTTTGCCCGCGGCAACGACGTCGTCGTCGTCGCGGCGCGCCCGGTCGCTGATCGCGATGAGGTCGCCAGGTTTGAACGCAGCCATGTCCGCTCGTGGCAGTCGAGATCCCCTGCTCGCTACGCGCCAAGTGCGCACACACAGCAACGGACGGCCCGCTTCGCTTCCGTACGTGTACGCTCTGATCGCACCAGCTGTTTCGCGCGCGCTGCCCGCGCCGGCGACGACTTCGTGGCATTTATTTCCCGCCGCGTCTCGCGACGTCGCGCGCACGGGCGCGGCGTGGCGGCCGGATGGTACGAAGCGCATGCCAGGTGCATTCACGTGAACTGGAGTGGGCGGCGACGGCGCGCGGCATGGCACTACTCGCGGTTGCTTCGATCACTGCACTCGCGCCTCATCAGAAACGAAATGGATCCTGCACTTGCTTCCCAATCCGTGACGAGCTGGCACATTCTCTGTGTGTGCACATACGTGCACGCAGGAGCAGGTAACAAAAAAGACCTGCCACAATAATCTATCTCGAGCACTCAGGGTGCTTGATCAGCGAGACAGAATAATCGACCGTCCTTTATTTCACCTGCCACTACCCGCGTCCGACGTTCCACCACGTCGGAACAAACGTCCCGGACCGGACGTGTCGGCTCCGCAGTCCGCACGGACGGCACAAGTCATTGTTAAACCTCATCAGCGTGTCGGAGATAATAACTAGCTAGTGGCCACTTTTGCCTAAAAGGCCAATTATACGCGGCCTCGTCTAGACTCTAGTGCCCATCCACGCACAAAATGCCAGTGCGCATCGCTAAAGCACAACCTTTTCTTTCTTCCTTTGATGAAAACGGGAGCAGCTGAGCTGACCTGTCACCGGCCGGCCCGCCCGCCTCTGCTCACTGTTTCGGGCCTCCCCCTGAGCGGTGGAGGCGACGTGGTGGCTGCAGACGAGCACGGCGGACGTGGCGGTGATGGAGTGCTCGGAGCAACGGGCGCGGGCGAGACGAGAGATTCGCAGGAATAGTGGAACACGAACCCACCGCCCGGCAATGCTTGCGCGCGCGGGACCCGCACCTGTCGGCCAACGGCCAAAGGGGAGACGGCACCCGTTGCCTGCCTGGTCGATCGAACGGGGCGTCAGCGCGTGGTGACCGGCGCGGATGGAGAACATGTGTCACGGCCCGCCTCGCCGTCCATCGGCGCCGGCCAGGCGATGCTGGCGCCTCTCATCGTCGCGCGCCTTTTGCGCAAAAGCAGCAGCAGCTGTGCTTTTCCGCGTACCGGCAGTTGCCGCCCCTTCTGGCTGTCGCGATACTACTACTAGAGTAGTACGCAGTAGGATAGCTGCATGTGTCAGATCCTATGGCCACAGTTCACCAATCACCGTGGCTGGCGCGTGCCATTCACTCCTTTGCTTCACGGCGAATCGCGAGGCGCGAATGACGGTGGTTGAGCCAGGACCCCGCGAGGTCTCATCGAGTACTTCGCTCCGGACACCGTGCAACGTCTGCGCTTGCGCCACAAGATGCACGCACAGTCTCGTCATCTGAAGCTCGAACGTCCCTTTCGCGTGACGTGACTCTCTGACGAGGCGCTTAAGAAAGTTTTTTTTTTCAAGCTCGCAGCCAGCCACTAGCTCGAACCAGAGCTTCTGGAACAAGTCAGCTTATAATGCAAGCTGCTAAGCTGAGCTCTGCAAGCAAGCGACCTGCGCGGCTGTGCCCGGCCTGCACATTTGTTGCATAAACAAGGCGCGGCCGTGTCGGGCTGATCTCAGGGAACCGGAACAGAATCTTCTTCGAAGGACATGGTTCTTGTTAACCTACTGCTGATAATCCGTTAATCTTTTTTTATAATGCCGCGGTGCCCTGGGATCAGGTGGCTGGCCGCGGGGCGTGCGACGCATGCGCGGCGAGGGAACGGGGTGGGTGGCCAACCGCCGGCGGAGCCGCGTCGCGGTCACCGCGCCCCAGGCCGCGCACATCATCGCGGAAGGAAGGCGTCACTCACGCGCGCCACGGAAATCGTCGCCAGTCGCTGCGCGGGCCCCGCCAACAAAACGATCTCTATCCCTTTCTCTGCCGAGAACGGCGAGAGAGAGGTGGCGCCATCGGGGGTGGGCCCCGCAAACCGCTGAGGCGACGACCGCGGGTGGGGAAGGTGTGGTGGTGGGCAGTCGGGTCGCGGTGGGAGAAGAGAAGAATTCGACACGAGCCCGAAAAGAATAAAACACCAGCGTGCGCGGTGCGGGTGCTGCCTGCTCCCATCGCTCATCATCATCATCATTTTCTTCCGCGATTCCGCTCTCTCTCCCCCCGTGCGCCCCGCCATCTTTATCCGTCTCCACCACTCGTCTCCCTCCAGGCGGAGCCAGGTGCCGGCCGCGAAAGAGGACCCTGCTGCCGCCTCAACTGGCATGACGCGGCGGGCGGCCGGGGCGCAGTGAGCGAGGAGCGGAGTCTTGCGCTGCGGGGAAAGGAGCCTCTTTTCCGCTGTTCGTGCCATCTGTTCTTCGGCTATTCCCCTCGTTTTGCTCCCGTTCCCGTCATTATCCATCTCGTTTTGTTGGTTGAATGAGCGTTTTCTTATTCCTGTTCCAGGCACAAGAAGGGAGGCTCATCCGTTTCTTGCGCGCATCAGTTACGGCTTCGGATAGCACCCTCTGCCCCTGGACGGATTGGTCCGATTCATTCGACCAACGAGCGCAGGGATTTCGTCACGCAAGGTAGTTCCTCACGAGGATGCCGGGCGCCTTCGTTCTGTTTATTGTGCTGCTGCCGTTGATGCTTGCTGTTCTATCATCTCCTCTTCTGCGTTTTCCCTTAATTTCAGAGGATTGTTCTGTTTCTTTGAAAAAAAATAAGGATTCTTTTTCCATTTCCGTGAAAATGAGTTGCCGTTTTGTCTCTGTCTGTACTTCAGCGACTAAGTTATTGATCGGCTACTCCTGTCCTGTTATCTCCTTCGACCAAAACCCACGCCTTTGTTTCTTTTAGGTCCACATCTTATTACAAACAAAAGGGTATTTCCATTTTTTGGCCCCGCGGCACAAGTAGCTGATCAGGTTGCCATATTTGTCTGATGATGTGGCATCATGCCATCTGATTCAAGGGAAATATTTATATAAGTGTAACTGATAGGAGTATCATGACTTCAATGGAAATATTTAGATAAGTGTAACTGATAGGAGTATCATGAAAACACTGCTTAATGTAGTTACTGTGCTTTTCTTTGCTGCTGGCATAAACCTTGCAAAACGTAGGTGTGCTTGGTTCATAGGACTGCAAGTTTGTGAGGAATGCCGGAGTTGAAGCATGGTTTGGTACAGTTAGTGCAAGGATGTCAAATGTTTGGATGTAGCATCACGGAAAAAAGAAAGGAGGGAGATTGAGTTTACTTATTTAGTTATTTTACAAGTCATTTTGTTTCTCTTTTAGTTCATCCAGTGGCAAGCTTCTGCAGGCAATAGAATAGGGGGCGGTGAAATATTCGTATAGGGAAGACCATTGGCAAAAATGGTCCCACAGTTATTGATATTCTTTGTACAGTACAGTAGTATAGATAGTACAAATTGACACCTATGTGTCGCTGCTGGAGAGGAATTGCTGCAGTACAAATCATCAGCTGAAAATAAATTAATTCTGAATTATTGAAAGTGAGAGAAAAATTAAAAAAAAATACATTCTAGTTATCAACCAGTTGCACTTTATCTGTAGTGGGATATCAACTAAAAAGAACCACAATTGGGCTAGTTATGACTTTCTTGGTTTCTCCTACGGTGAGATACTGGGAGTCGGCATGGGACTGCACTCTTTCATTTAGTTAGTGATCACAGAATGTCAATGTATTGACTACTGGGTGCACGCATGCTAATATTGGCCATCGTTCAAACTTTAAAGTGTTGTTTAGGTAGACAGTTGACCTTTTAAGCTGTGTTTAGTTCAATATTTGACCAATTATTACTCAACTGCAGTTCATTTACCCAAGTTGATGTTAACATATAGTTGATAGAAAGATAGTTGGAATTAATCCTTCCGTAATATCAAGAAGTGACTTCCTGTTTAGCCCAGGCTAAATGCAATAAATTGACCTAGCTTTTACAGTGCCAATGATGAATAACACATGTTGAATAAAAGACAGCTGACTGTCCCTTGATGTACTGAGTACTGACTATTGAGCCATCATATCCTTTGAGATTACCAACTTTTGTTTGACCAAACTACACTATCCTTTTTAATTGGTGAGCAGCTAGCCATGCATTTATCAAGCCGTTTAAGTCTTCTGAGATTTTTTTTGCTACGATATTAGCAACATTATTCAGTGCCATGATAATATTGGTTACATTTTATTTCCCTGATTCTTCTTGACATTATGATCTTGTCACGAACAGTTCAAGGCTCCCGAGATCAAGATTGACAAGTCTCGTTGTGGATGGATAACAGAAACAATGGGGGGATGGGTTTATCTGATCACAAATCTTGCCCAAAGGTGAACTGTAGTACTAATACCCCCCCCCCCACATTTACTGACCACATTATTTTACTCATGCATCTCTGTATCAGCTTTGTGCATCCTTGGTTGATGCAGAGGCTGGAATGATTGTTATTCAATATTCTAAAAATACGTGAGCAATTTCCTTTCCATTTCATCATCTTGTACCTATTGTTAATGTGAATTTTGTTTAATGTTTTTAACTTGTAGGTTCACCACTCAATGTGTGCTGAGCTGACAATGATGTTGGATAAAGTCTCTTCTATTCTACCATCTATTGAGGCAGCTCGACCAGGATGTAAAGCGGGTATACAGGAACTATGCAACCTATACAATATAGTTGAGAAAGGGAAACTCATTATTCTGCACTGCATTGAATGCAGTAAACTCTACTTGGTACGTTGTGTTGATGGGAAACTGAAGATTCTATTATCTTGAATCCATTGTTGATTTTCCTCCTTTTTGTGATATATTTAATTTGGATATTTATGTCCAGGCTATTACTGGAGAGGCAATTGTAGCTAGGTGTGAAAGGATCAGGGACTCACTTAGGCGGAGTTTGTTCCTTATTCAGAATATGGTTCCACCAGCACTGGCTAATCAGGTTAGCTGAATTCGTTTGATGGTTTACAATGTTTTGTTTTGTACTGGTCAATTCAATTTTGTTCAGCTATAGGTTTCAGAAGAAAAGGATTGACTTCTTTCATGTCCACAATTTGCTACACTATTTATATACAATACCTCAAGTCTTATTGTACTTAGTGAAACGGAGGGTCGGAGCTCTGTTATTCATCAAAGTAGAAGAAATTTGTTTGTAGACATCAATTTCATGTTAGAAAGATCACTGGATAACCTGTTGCTTTCTATGTCAACCACAACCACTTATGTTTAATAGTGCGCTTTAACATGAGTAATAGAAGAAACTACATTAGAGAACAGCCCAACCAGAATATGTGTTTTTCTTTCATTAGGTACTCCTGTAGGACTAAACATAAGAATATACTGATTTATAGTAATTTTGTGTATTATACTGTTATCCTTTGTTTGATTTTTCCTACGTTACTTCTTGATGCAGATTGCCGAAGTCCATAATGATCTTCGGGATGTAAAATTTGTTCTTGATCCAAAGGAAGAAGAGGCTGGCAAAGCGATCTTACAGATGCTTCGACAGTCGGATGCAACTGAAGAACTAGAACTTGAGACATACCTGCGGGCTGCTTCAAAGTTGAATATGACGTCCCCGAAAGCTATCTTAATTGAAAGAAGAGCAATAAAAAAACTTCTTGACAAGATTAGTGGTACTGATCCCAAAAAGGAGGGGGTCCTTAAATTTTTTATATACCTCATCAAGAAGTATGGAAAGAGCATCAGACCAGACTCTGGTGAACAGAACGAGAATATGCAAGCTGAGAGTCAGTCTTTGACTTCAAGCACAACATCTGGTGATGTTATTACTCCTGTAAAATGCCACACCCCTACAGGATTTCAGAGACATGAGGATCGTAATAGTGTGTCTGGAGAAGCTACACCACCAGCAGAGTTCTGTTGCCCATTATCAACCAAGCTAATGCATGATCCTGTAATAATAGCGTCCGGACAGACTTATGAAAGAGAATGCATTGAAAGATGGTTCAATGAGGGACATGATACTTGTCCTAGGACACAGCTAAAGCTAGAAAACTTCTCGATGATCCCAAATACCTGCATGAGAGATCTCATTTGGAGTTGGTGCAAAGAGCATGGTTTTACAGTTTCAGATGTTATTACTCCTTCCAAAAGTGCTGACAGTTACTTTCCTGAGCAACATGGTTACTCTATGTCAAGCTTGCACGATGTTTCAGTACCTCTCATTGCTGGAAAGACACGTGATTTTGTGATCGATCACAGCGATTCGTCTTTTGCATTATCTGATTCCAGTTATGTCTCAGATGCACCCCATGCAAGGGACATTGACGAGACAAAATGTACTGTTTCTGTGTTCTCTTGGAACACAGATTATCAAAAGTGTATGTCCTTCCACAACTTCGACCAGGGCATGTTCGTGAAGTTCTTTCATGAGCTTTCCATGCTCCCATTGGAACTCCAAGTCAAGTCAATCAAAAATTTGAAGAACATTCTTGATGATGACGGTGAGGTTTCATGGGCAATGGTAACAAATGGATTTGTAGAAGCATTCCTTGAATTCCTGGGAGATGATAGTGGCATCTACAGTGTTGAAGCTCAGAAAGCTGGATTTCAGTTTTTTCTTGCTTTTCTGTCCCATAGCAGGTAAGAGCATATGTGATAAATATGCATCATTGCTTTATCAATCTTAAATTGGAGTTCATTATCTATATGTATTTCCAGCTTTTTTATGGTAAAAGGGCAAAATATACCTAGACTATAGATCCCTCGTCCCTTTACTAAGCCGCTTATCTTTATCTGTTCCGCTAGTTGCTTGGTCTTGGGCAGTTTCTAAACATTATGTTCAAGTTCAACGGTTTTATCTTAAAGTTCTCTCTCTCTTTTACATGTAGGACCAAGGTTCCATCTGTGAACGAAGAAGCATTTCGTCTGTTCACAACCTTTCTTGATTCGGAGTTAAAAAATGAAGCTTTGTTGATACTGCATGAGTTTGTGCAACACTCAAGCCGTCCAAAATCTCATTCAATTGCCTCTGTTGTTGCTCCGCCATTGTTCAAAATACTGTCATCTGAAGATACCGAAGGCCTTGAACTTCCCTTGAAGATTATCTGCGAGCTTTCATCTGATACTCACATGAAATCTTACTTGATTTCAATGGGAATAATCTCAAAGCTTGTTCCCATTTTTAGCGAAGGAAACTTCGTCGAGTGTTGCCTGAAGATTTTACGGAATTTATGTGACATGGAAGAAGCTGCAGTGCTTATTACCAGAATTGATCGGTGTCTTGGGTCCATTGCAGAGTATTTGGACACAGGAAGCCCTACGGAACGCGAGCATGCAGTGGTCATCCTATTAGCAATATGTTCTCGTAGTGTTGAGGATTGTTTACTTGTAATGAAGGAAGGCGTGATCCCTGCCCTTGTGGACCTGTCAGTGAATGGAATTGATGAAGCGAAGAATTGTTCGATCAAGCTGCTCCACCTTCTCAGGGATATGAGGCGGAGTGATCAATTTAGCAACTCATGCTCGCAAGAAGTGGGCGGCGCTGATGTTGTAGAGGATGCCCCTGACACCTCGATCCGCAAGCAGCCAATATCAAAGTCATCTCGGTTTTTCCAGAGGAAGTTGAATATTTTCTCAAAACCTCGGTCACTTGCACTAACTTGAAATCTGGCAAAGTTTGTTTGGTAGTCCTTAAGTAGTCTTTGACTCCTTTGTACATGCTGCAAAACTAACCCCCTTTTGTATAGATGGTAGCAGTTGTATAATCTAGTAAATGAAATGCTTGATGCGATGATATTTTTTCATCCTCATGTATTTCGGTAGAGATTTCTTAGTTGTTGCTATGGCATCTTGCTATGTGTAAAATCAGTAGGTGTGGTCCATATTTTTTTGGCCTGAAAAGTTGTTTCTTGCTGAACAAAGTAGGACCTGGGTGGAGTGGGTTCTCCAGCTGAATATATTTCCATTACTTGATGAATGATGACTTGCGCAACATGCTGCTTTTGCAGCTTAACTGATGCTGTTATATGCTTCGCAATACACACAGGTTGCCACTGTCAGCAGCATCACCGTACAAGATAATTGTCTCCTTATGTGGTACTACCTTTGTATACTATGAAGAACACTGTTGTACATGCATTCATACCAGGTTCAGAACCTCTTGCGGTCCCCTTTTTCCAGCTGGTATATCTGAATGCTGTGCGTGTTATGAATTTTGTTTCACCTATATACATGCTGTTTGTGTTCTGAATTTTGTTTCACCTAATGAAGCATGTACCGTCTTGACGTTATATGCTTCATAATACACACAGGTTACCACTGTCAGCAGCGTCACCATACAGGATAATGATTTCCTTGTGTGGTAGTACTCCCTGTGTATACTATGAAGAACACTGGTACCAACATGCATACACACTACCAGGTTCAGAACCCTTTTTTGTCCCCTTTTCCAGCTGGTATGTATGCATGTACGTACCTATGTTTTCAATGCTGTGTGTTCTGAATTTTGTTTCACTTATCTCCATGCCTAGTCTGAAACTACAGACCCTTTCCAGGCAAAGGGAACAGACCTCCTCCCATTGAATCCCATCCCAGATAAGCTCACATGGGGGTCTACATCTTCGTCCAAATCTTCAGCTTTCAGTAAGGTCATCCGCTCCTCCCCCAACTGATGATGCCTCCTCTCTTCGCCCAGGTTCAGCGTACGGAGCCCGGTTACTCCGTTTCTTCAGTGCCAAGGCACCATCATGAGCTCTTGATCACTTCAATCGCCTTCAGTTTTTGCACTAGCGGAAAGAAGTCTCGAGCAGAGATCGTCCGTCATACTCGAACCATGTTCTGAAACTGTAAACCACATCCGCCGAGTCGTCGTTTGTCCATCTCGCGTCGGTCGCCTCTGCTGATCGACCGCTGCCTCCTGGTCTCGTTTGAGCTTCAGTTTCAGGTGGACACGTTTCTCCTTGTAAAAGTCTGTGCAGTGGAAGCATCTAACACTGCCCAATGGCTGGCCTGGTCGCAGAAGTGCAATTACAGCGTTGTCTGTGCCAGCAACTGCCCTGACCTTGCACCCAGCGTTCTGAATAAGCTGAAGCTTTTCAGCCTGGGGCGCGAACGCAACGCAAAGCTTTCCCGATTCGCCTTTCCGCTTGACACGCCTACCTGCCTACCGGTCGAGTCGTAAGATTCGGCAATGATTCCTGCTCATCATCTGGTTGCTTTGCGCTCCCGTGGCAGCTGGAAGCGCACCGCCGGTCTCTCTCCAACTCCATCATCGACGACGGCCATTGTAGCCTATGCTGTGCAACTCCTTTTCCCTAGCTAGTACTAGCTAGTGGTCCAGCGGATCGAGGCCTCGCTTTCTCCCTGGTGTCGCTGCCCAGGTTCGGTGCACGGAGCGCGCGCAAGCGTCCCTGTCCCTGCTGAGTGCGCCGCGACCACGCCTGCCTGCCTGCGAGTGGTGGCGAGAGGAGAGGCGGGGGCGATGCTGCTGCTGACCAGGCCGTTGTGCTTATTAGCTTTTGCTGCAGATTTTTGGGGTGTGCTAATAATCGGGGTGTGATTGTGAGTGGCGACATGTACCGTCTTGACGACGGTGACTTTGGTTAAGCAGGTTCAGGTACCAGATTGCATGGTGTTGTGCAGTTCTGCCTCTGCAGGATAAGATTTTTATCAGTGGCTGTGTGAGGTTGATGTGTGTGCCGCCATTGGTTTTGCCGACACCCTAGTGGTTGGCCAGAAGTGTTAGATGGGAATTGGATCAGTAGCAGGGATACGTATGCGCCATTGGTGATCTAGTGATGCCATTGATTAATGATGGTCTTGTTCAGCCCACTTGAATGAACAGGCACATAGATTTCACTTTCAGGTGGCTGGGCTATGTATCGAGATTCGAGAGCACATGAGAAGAGGCGCCCCTGTTGAGTCTGTCACTGCAACTGGACGCTGGATGGACCCGCACGAACTACTTGAACTGATCGAAATGCTAATTTAGATAGCTGCAAATTGTTTTTTCCTTTTGAACGAAATAGTGGAACTGCCAATTCAGCAGTTGGAATTCCTGTTTCCCCGAGTTGTGACATTGTACCTTGACCTTATCTAGACAGCTGTGGAGAAGAGGGCAAGCAAAAGGAAAAGGATGCGCCAGACAGAAGGGAACCACCGGAAAAGATAGCAGATAAAGATGCCCTTCCTTCCCAGGGCCAGGGGCTCTAATTTGGAGGCCAACAAACTTGATGAAGACCCCAACTAGATGCTGCGGCACTGCACCCTTATCATTGCCTCCATGTACGTTTCTCGTGCTTCATCAGTTTAGCAATCCAAGAGCAAATTCAAGCTAGGGTCACTAAGCAGGCAGATGATCGAGTAGCTATCAAACATAATGCTGATTACTAGCAGACAGTAGTTGTAGGTTCCAAACAAACCATCAGCTTTTCCTCTTTTTCCGGATCATTCACTGAATCTACTGTTTAATAAGAAGCTCTGAATTTTAGTGGAAGCTCCCGCAATCAGCATAATGCTTCTCCTCAAATCGTGGCCACTCAGAGATGAAAAGAAAACCAGCTGAACATGAGGTTGATTTGGTGCCAAGCTGACACTGCATCGAAACAAAAGTTCGAGTGCCCAAGATAATGGAGCAAGGTGAGGTGCATCTTTGAACAGGAAACGGTGAGGATTTGAGAAATACAGTAGTGCTATCTATCAACCTGTGTGTAGTGACACGGTCCATTTCAATCGAAGTATGGGGGAAAAGATAGACTGTCTGTGATGGGAATTCCACATCTTCGGTCGCCTTTGAGCAAATACACTAAAACAAGCAGAGGGCGATGGCGCTATCTGAATACTCCTTCCTAGAGTACTCAGGTAGTAGTTCTGTCGTAATTTTCTCCCGTTTGACGCCATGATCGGACTTTTTACTGGGAAGAAACTCTCGTGCCTCTCTCAAGTAGCGTCTGCCCGGCACCTCTCTGCAGAATGCAGTCTGCTGACGCGGCACCCCAACCATCTGTCCGAAGGGAGAGGACGCCACATGGCCGCATGGACCAGGCAGCCACCATGGCAGCGGAGCGGGTCAGCTAGCTGGCCGGGCGACGACGGGATCAGGGCGCGCCGGCATCGGCATGCCCGGCGCATGTGGGATGTCCGGTCAGGGGGGTGGTTTTCAGGGGCCCTGTTTGCCGCACCGGCAGAGATCCCCTCTGCCCCGCCTCCCGCCGGCAGCGACAAATAGAAGACAACCCACGCCGCCCCCACACACCGCGTGCACCACCGGCTCGCTCGCCCTCCCTCCCCTCCCACCTGCCATGCCCTATCTCCTGATCGATGCCTTCTTCCATCGATTTATATTTTACAGTACTTCCAAGATTTGCATTTTGTGGGGCTCCATGCCAGTGACATGCATGGCGCTGAATCCCGTCGTCCACTCCGTGCTTGCAGGAAAATGGTCTGTTCTAAGTGGTACGTAGCAACAAGAGGAAAATGACACCAATAATTAATAAGCAAAGATTGCTTAAAAGCCTTGGATAAAAATGAAATAGAGGAAATAAACCGATCTGCTTAGCTCGGAATACCCATGTAAACATACCAACATATGGTTATGCGAGTGCACCCTAAAGCCGGAGCAATGCCCGACCTTACACACAAGCATAAGGTTGACATAAACGTACTGTTAAACCCTACCAGGTGGTCTCGTGGTCCTAAATTAAAGCTTCACCAAGCAAGAGACGGTTCTTTTTGCTTGATTTGATCGAGGCCACGCCAACTGAAACACAAGGCTAGCTCATTCCAGAACCCGACCGATCCATGCATGATGACTCGGAGATTAGAAGATTTGCCAAGACATATGCATGGGCGCCAAGAAAGCTAGCTTGCACAGCTCGGTGATGACCACGGGGTATGGGAGCCTTGCCGCGGAGCAGTGCCGCCGTGGTGCGTGCTCTCGGGTTCACGGCCTGTGTGGGCGCCCTGCCCACGCACATGCTGCTGACACGTCGCCATGGCCGCCGTCTCTTCTTCATTTCCCATCCCCAGTTCTTAATTTCGTTCCTCTCCCGATCCTTTGCGATTATTGATCAATACACGTTCCGTGTTTTTTTCTGTGCAGAGCCCCATTCCCTTAATAGAACACCAGAGTTTTGCCGAAATCGCGAGAAGGCTAGATAGACGAAGGCATGGAACACCAACACGCACTACGATTACAACTATATCATACATACTACTGTGAAATGCCACCCAGCAAAGTGAAGTGTACTTGCATTGCAATAGCCACATTCCACATGTATATGTGCTATAGGCTTCAAGCTTCGATTACCACATTTAAGTTACTGTTGTTGAATCCAGACTGTTCGATGGATAATTTACGATTTTCTTCATCTATCGGGAATGAAATCACACAGCCGCAAAAACAACAGAAGCTGAGACCTAATGCATGCATGCAACGTATCGCTGCTATCCTAGAAGAAGCACCAAACTGCTGCAGGGCACATCGTTAGTTCGAGGCTTCGAGCTGCAGTATGATGATGGAGCCATGAAGGAATCATGCATGCACGCCAAATAGCTCGATCCTAAATGGAAGAAAAGATAGCAGAAGCTAGATTTTCGGAAAAGCTGCTCTCGATTTTGTTAGCTTATTTCAAAATGCAAGGCAACACGTCATAGGGCCGCAATGCTTCCAGATTTGTGTCAGGACTGATTATTGCAGGACCAAGCCGATTTGCACGTGTACAGTGCTTGATGTCGCTTGATTGTTTGCACTTTCAGGAAATATTCCTTCTATTTCATTTCTCAGCATGGAAATTAATATGTTTTTTATTGTTTTATAGTGTGGTACGTCAGTTCGATGAGATATACAGGAACTTGAGTCCCTGCCTCATCCATGACTTCAGTCTAAGTTTGAAATATGTACCTGATCAAACTGAAAATTACTAGTAATGCTGTGTGTTCTTAGTATAAGACAAAAGATCAACTTTAGAACACGGTGGAGTAAGTTGACATTCACCTGTAATTTTCAAAGGGTTACTCACCATTAATCCGGTGCACTTCTTCATGCAGAGTACAGAGAAGATTGAGCTGTCCGGCCGCGCTGTTATTGGAGCAGCTGTCACCTCCCCAATCGTCCGTTTGCAGCCTCAGGGGAAATTCACAAGGCACATCCCGTTTTCAGCAGATGCCCAACCAGTACTAGGGCCTTGTTCAGTTATATGCCTTGGCAAAGTTAAGGGTTCCAGCTTGCACCACTTCATTGGGACATCTGAGAGAAGTATGATCTGCCTGCAAGTGAAAGGATTTGCTCGGAATCACAATATTCCTGAATACTGAAGTTACTGATATTCTATCTCTTGAAAGAACTACTTTAATTTTCATATTATGACGCTATATGGCTCAGTACATTGTCTAAAAAAAATATGGTTCAGTACTGATCGACAGTTCATTATGCTTTTGGTGTTTCTCTCGAAAGATCGAAAAGCGCCGCACAAGGATAAGAAATAATCCAGAATTCTGTAAATTGCTGGAAGTCTGGAACGGCTAACTTGAGACGTGTTTAACTCTCTACTGGTTTAACCAGTGCAGTGCATATATGTGAATGTGAGCTGAAAACACAGTGCCCCACACTTCCTTTATCCAGCCCTACCTCACATGATCACACCTAAAGGGAGGACCAAATCCAATCTCATGGCAAAAGTACGATTTCCCAGAGGCTCCTCTATCCATCCACCCATCGTGCTCCCTATATATATGGATTAGGAAAATTTCAGGAGGCACGAGAAAGGGACACGCAAACCTCAGGCTCAAGGACCTACTACTACGCCACACGCTACATTATTGCAGCGTTTGCTTCTCCGCAGAGTCTCTCACGCACCTGCCTGCACCACGCAAGAACTTGCCCCAATCCTCATCAGTGTTCGACTGTTCGTTCCGTTAGGCCTCATTAGCGTCGACTCCGGAGTGTGTCAGTGATGGCGCAATGCGGCGGAGACTTGTTGGCGCGGAGGCTGCACCAGGAGACCGTCGACAGCCTCTGCCATGGGCTGCTCGACCTCGACGACGGCAAGTTCGGCGCAATGTGCAGCGCGTTTGGGTACCACCAGGAGTGGCCGGACCTGAGTGCCATGTGCGGCACGAACCTCGGCGCGCTCGGCATGGTGGCGCCAGATGCCGGCCACGGCAACGACGACTCCTCTTGCAGCGGCGGCAGCGGTGGCGGCTTAAGGAAGAGGAAACCGGACGCTTGTCCCGATGCAAAGGTGAGAGATTTATGCGGTTAAGGCGCAAGCCTCTTGTGCGAAATGTGCAGTGCTGTGTAATTTCAGGTGTCTTTGACTGACAATTTGTGGAGTGACTTTGGCAGGGTGATCACGGTGTCAGTTGCAAAAGACCCAGAGGGAAGCAACAGCAGCCGAGTGATCTTGGCGAGACCGCGGGGAAAGGGAAGCAGGAGAGGCCAAAGGGAGGCAGCAAGAAGAAGGCAGAGGTGGCGTCGCCGGCCGACGGCCAGAAGACGGACTACATCCACGTCCGGGCCCGCCGCGGCCAGGCCACGGACAGTCACAGCCTCGCCGAGCGGGTACGGAGATCACAATTACTGAACACTTCAATTACATGTTGGATGATGCACGTCGGCATCGATCCTTGCTGTCAGAACTCATGGCCGAATGAACGCTGCAGGTGCGGAGGGAGAGGATCAGCGAGCGGATGAGGTACTTGCAGGAGCTGGTGCCCGGGTGTAGCAAGGTCACCGGCAAGGCCGGCATGCTCGACGAGATCATCAACTACGTCCAGTCACTGCAGAAGCAAGTCGAGGTAGCTGCTTGCCACTGCCAGCTTCGTCTTCCTCTGCTTCTAACAGCTTAATGTTCAGTGCTCACCGGAGAATTCTTGCGGCTGCTGTTGCAGTTCCTGTCCATGAAGATCGCCGCGTCCAATCCAGTGGTGAGCTTCGACATCGTCGAGGACCTCTTCGGCCGGCAGCTGAAGCAGGCGTGCAACTCTGCAGCTCCGCCGGCGATGGCTCTGACGGCCGGGCAGATGGATCCGTCCTGTCTTCAGATGAGCCCCATGCAGCCGATGCACCTGCCTGCAGGGTGCCCTGGGTATGGGCTGGAGATGGTCCTCAACAGCCCGTACACGCCTTCGCAAGGCGGGCAGATGCCGCCGGCGTCAGGCGCGTCGAACGCGTCATGCCTTAACGTAAGTTGCTGGAGATCAGGCGCCCTTCACTTCAGCAAAGCCGATGATCTATCTAGTTCTAAAGTCTGAACTCGATTGCATTTCGTTCTCTTCTGCAGGTGAATGGAGCTGCTGGTGCTGCTGCCTGGGACATTGGCTCCCAGAATTTGTTCATCAGTGGATTTGATGCACAATTTCAGTCAGAAGAAAGTGAGTAATTGCTTCCTGAAAGCCAAACTCGCTTCTGCCTCAATTCAAATGAAAGAAAACATAACAGAGTGAACAAGACACTCCCTGAACAATTACAGTTCACAGTTCAGAATAGGAATTCCTTCGCCATCACATTTGCCGTCATAGAATTGTTAAATTGGCAGCCTATTAAAAAAAATCAACCAAACATGATCAACTTATTCAAGCTTGGATGAACCGTGCCTCTGTTACTGCAATGCATCTAACTTCAGAACAAGTGGCTGAATCCAGCTGTTACTTCCCGCAGGTGACTGCTTGCTAGACAACCTCAAGATGGAGATGTAACAAGGATTAATCCTCACTTCTCGAGTTTTAACCCAGGCAAACATTGTGTCTGAAGATTCTTTATTCATAGCAAATGTACTAATGAAGTATTCTGTCAGCAATGGCAATACAAGTACATTTGATGGTATTATATGTTTATCTGCTACTCCACCGATTTCTGAACATTCCTTCAGAGCCAAGCTAAATGAATGGTTCAGAACTTCAGATTACAGACGATGCACTTCAAAGCAGGTCCCACTACAAATCAACAACAATATACAACACTCAAGTCACCTAAACTGAACAGAGAGTGCACCACCGTTTCCCACTTATCCTCCTTCAAATCACAGATTGTTCACCAGCTTCTGCAAAGACATAATACAACCTTACTTGTAATGAAAGTAAAGGATAATCACAAGGACAGTAAACTCTGTGCTAGATTTTCAGTGCACACACAGAGATCCCAACTGAATCTTATTTGAACTCTTTCACAAGTACTGCTAAATTTCACACGATGTATTTTGTTCATGACAAGGCAATACTATAACCTGTTTAGTACAAAAAAAAAATCATCTCCCCCCGTGGCAATATAAGTACCATCCAAAAGATGGAAGCCTCATCAAGTAGACATTTGTTGTCAGAAAAGATGATATCAGTCTTTTCATGCTGGTTTGGATGGAAGATTTGGATCCAGACTCTTAACATTGTACTAGACAAAGGAAAATTATTCCCTTATCATTCACATGTTTGGCCGTCAGAAATATCAGGAATGGCATTCTAATATCTGCTATATGACAGATTTTTTTTTTTGCGAGTTGCTATATGACAGATTCACAAGCATAAAATAAAATTATTAGCGCGAAATTGAACATAATCAGACGCTTCGTGCAGTAATTCACAGCCATGCCAGCGCATGTTAACTTGTGCATTCACAAACGCATGCTGCTCAGCATGGAACTAGTGAAATGCTTCAGCTAAGAGTGAGTAACTTGAACCCACCTTTGCCTGGCACAATGATAATCGGTGCTGCTTTACAGTTGTGGAAGCAGTACTCACTGACACTTCCCTGCAGCACACTATAGCACAAAGGCAACGTTAGAGATATATTTAGAAACGTCATCTTCAGCTCGTGTAGAGCAATAAAATATGAACTAGGCAACTACTGATAGAAATAGCAAACAATAAAGAACAATTAATTGCACTCATTTGCTTTACTGCCAGCTCCTGCGTGTAATTTCAGATTAATTCATGAAATATTACGTAATCAATCTAGAGATTAATCTTTTGAGGCATTTGGACAAGTGCCTCACCAATAGTTGAGGCAGCATGTCATTGTAACTAGAGGATAGTCATTCACTCGCATTTCTCAGCAAATTTGTGAAGAGATCCAGAAAAAGAACTGTGAGCACTTAAAGAGTATCTTTACACCAATAATGAAAAAGAGTAGCATATGTCATAGCAAAGTCTTGCGAGATCTTTTTTCTTCAAATCATGATCTAAGTCGCCCTTTTCCAAAGACTACCATATGTGGCCTAATTTAAGCTATATGTTACAAAGAGTGGTGTTACATCGACGAAAAAATTATAGCTTGTCCCAAGAAAGGGCAATAATAAGCTCCCTAACATATGAGTAGAAATTCTAACAACAGCATCATATGAAAAAATGAAAACATAGGGTTCTAGCACTCTTTTTTTTGGTGATGCATCTAAGAAAAAAATTATGTTTAAAATTAAAGGTTTGGTAACTTGAAGGTTGTCACATTTGGTACTGGTCAATAACTTAAGGTGAGACGAGCAGCCCTATACCACTTGCAATTTACAAATATATGTATAAAAAAGATGTAGATTGAATTAAAATGTCAAAAGACGTCTTGCAGGTCCAACTTTGTGGAGGGACTGTGGTATACAAAATCTCATTTATGGGATAGCAGCAGAATAATGATCTCAAATGCCCAGATTAACTACTTGCATAGTTGGCCCAATACCACAAGCTAACTGAAAAAAAAGCATGGATACCCAAATGCCCCACAGATATTATTGACACACGGTCTAAGAGCTTACCTTTGAATAAGGCTTCTACCACGTGTGCCAACAATGACAGCTGCTGGCTTCAGTCGCTCTGCTTCTCGGCAGATAACCTTTCCAGCATCTCCTTCAACAATCCGTGCCTTGGTGCGGACCTTTGTCAATTTCCAGTTAAAGGCAAAATTTTCAGTCCCTCAAGGCAAATAGAGAAAATAAACAAAAACAATGAATATGTAAATCTACATATTTTGCATCAACTAAGGGACACAATTCATCAGAAAGCATTCACAGGCACATCTTAGCACCAACTTTCTTTCTTATGAGGCAGCTAATTGAGGCATACCCTTCCACAAGATATCAACATAGCTTCTCTGCATAATTATATATAGCAATACACAGATACGTGAAGGAAGAACAGAGTATATATACCAGTAAAGTCTTGAATGCCTCAACGGCCAAATCCTCCATCAGTTCCCGACTTTTCTCGTACACGATTTCATTATGCACACCTATACAGATACAGATCCACATTCAGACACAGTTTACTGACAATTTAAAAGGCATGATTATGCTTGCTCATATCTGTATAGTTCAGGATTCAGGTACATGCCCGATCTCAGATAATTTAAAATTTGAGCAAATGCCACACTATCCTTTAACACGCATATGTCCACACCCTGCTTACATATAACGTGCATGCAATTGTTTGAAGCCAGTACACGAAGAAGACGCCAAATGGAAGCCAGATATCTAAATTAATCCACATAGGTCGACCGGTTTGCACTAAACAATTCTGGATTGTTAATCTATTAGTTAATCCACCCACCTACGGCATAATCGAAAACTTCCCTGAAGTTAATTAGGGTTTTAGAATCCAGATAGCTGTAGCGAGTAGATAGGTTTCCGGAGGCGATCAATCGACGAGCGGAGGGAAGCAAGGGGCTCAACTGGAGACGGCGTGGACGAGGTGGACCGTGTCGGCGAGGCGCGCAAAGTGCGCGAGCGCCCAGTCGAAGGCGTGCTTGGAGTTGGGCCCGAAGTCGACGGCGACGAGGAGGTCCCTGCCGCGGCGGCGCTCCCCGGTCTCGCGCTCGAGCTCCGGCGGCGCGTCCGGCACCACGGGGACCAGGTGCGGCAGCACCACTTCCCGCCAGCTGTACTCCTCCACGTCCTCCTCCACCGTCTCCATCCTCCGCTCTCCTCCTCCAAATCAGGTGGCAGCACTACCCGCCGGCCTCGCCCAGATGCACGACGCCTTTCCGTTCTCGGATGTGGATGGGGATCGTGGTGGCCGGAGGGCGGGGCCGCATTAAAGTCCCGGCAGGTTCCGTGTGTGCGTGACGCGTAGACTAGTCGTCATCGTCCTCGTCTGAAAATCCCCACATTTCTGCGCGATGAAATCAGAAAAGCAAGTGGAAATTCGTTTGCACGCCGCGCCGATGATTTCTCTGTGTTTTCTCCCCAAATTTTACTTGTGCACGGACGACTGATCGCAGTGGAGCGCTAGCAGCAGTCAAGAGACTGGCGACGCGTAAGCAAAAAGGAATCCGTGTTTGACGTCCGTGTTGACGTTGCGCGGAAGCCCGGAGCCCACTCGCGTCAGTGATCGTGTGGCACGCAATCCTTCTAGAAGGCTGGATAAAGGGGTGTTCGTTTCTCAGGCCTAAAGGTCCATCAAGACTAATCTTGTTATTTAGCGTCTTAATAAGTCTAATTATAAAACTAACTGTAAACTTTGACTAATTTGCGAGACGATCTAATGAAGGTATTAAGCCGTGATTAGACGATAGTTACTGTTGTCGCATCACTGTAGCGAACATAGAAATTAGGCTCATTAGATGGTCGCAAATTAGCCACATCTGTAAAAAGTTTGTATTAAACTTATTCTAGACACTAATAGCAAGAAGTTTGATGTGACATAGGCCTAAATACACGAAAGGCCTAAGACTAACTTCAACAGCAGGATCCAAAACATAGATACATCACATGTAGCACTGTGATCACTGAATTCTCTCCAACAGAGTAGGCAAACGGCGATGCACTTTGGTTTCTGATGAGAGAGGCGAGCTAAAAGTGGACTCCCTCTCTCCTGCTATGCATTCGCTGGGTCCCGCCACTGCCCGTTGGCGGTGTCTTCGTCGATGGTGACCAGAGCGTCGGCCTGTGCAGCCCTCCCTCAGCGTCGTCGCCTCCCTCGCGCGCAGCCGCCTCGCGCGCCGCGTGCCCCTCGACAACCGCCGCCATTGCTGCCTGGCCATGCTTTCCGCGGCGCCCCTCGACAACCGCCGCCATTGCTGCCTGGCCATGCTTGCGTCCCTGCCGCTCCGCCTTCGAGTAGGCACCCCCCACCCAAAGATGCGCAAGGTCTCTCTCTAGCGCACCCACACATCCAATTCCCATCTCCCAAGCCACCAACCGAGATCGACGTCGTTCTTCATCTATGGCTGCCGATTGAGCAGCTCGGTCGCCATCGTCGATTTCTCTCCACACGGTGAGCCGAACTTCAATTCCTCGCACAGGAGACTTCCCCATTCCACCGCTCACTGTCTACTTGATCTTCATGCAGAAAAGCGACGAGCACGCCGGAAAAGTTTTTCCCGCCGTCGTAGCCGGACGGCGCATCGAGTGAGCTGAGCGGATGCAGCGGTGTCGTGCAGGGGACGCGCGGGTGGCGAGTAGTGGCGGCGGGGGGGGCGCGGTGCGAGCGTATCAGGCGCGTGAGGGAAGGAAGCGCGGTTGTGGGAGCGCTGGAGCGAACGCGGGCGGGGCGCAGCGGACGGTCGCGGGGCGCGCACTGGCCACGGCGCGGCGGGGAGCGGAGCGAACGCGGGGCGCGGCAGCGGGGCGACGGCCGCGCAGGACGCGCGCGGGGCGCGCGCTGCCGCGCGCTGCGGAGCGAAACGCGGCGTAAGGGGCGACGGCCGCAGCGGCGCGGGACGCGCGCGGGGGCGCTGCGGACAGCAGTTGCCTCTCGAGTAATGCCGTGCTGTGGAGTCACCAACAACTGCCTGTTCAACAAGGAGAGGCAATTGTCCATTTGCATGTGCAAACTGCCTCCTCTTTGTTGGAGTCAGCCTAAGATCAAGTGACGTCACCGAATCAGACGAACCATGGACTAAAACGGGGCGCCGCCGCCAGCCGCCGCGGCAGGCAACATCTGAGGCAGTGGCGCTGCGAGCGTGCTCCATCCCGGCGGGTGGTGGAAACTGGAACGGAGTAGCACACGTCTCTCGTGACGATGCGCATTGCGTCAAGCAAGCTGCCACCGGTCGGATACGGTACGGGAGATCATCAGATCATGACAACCGGGGATGGATGAGTGAGATCACCACGATACGGAACACGCACAAACGTATAATATCTGGAACCATACAAACTTCTCATGATGGTGATTGGGAGCTGCAGGTATCAGGCAAAATTCTAACCTACCCTTAATAAAAATTGCATAATGGCTGTCTCATGGAACTTCTTCAGCAGGTGCAAGGCGCTGGCAAAAGTGAGAGGAAAGTATTCAGCGCAGCATAAGTTAGCCGTAGTATAATGTGCTGTTCGACATCAGGATGTGAAACGGGAAACGGAGGAGTAAAGATGTCAGATCCTGCAAATCTAGCACATCATTGCTTTCAGAAGAAAAGCAAGCAAGATAAGCAACACCAATTATCCATATTTCATAAGGCAGCGATACTTCACTGCTAAACACTTCAACAGAAATACACACCAGTTGGTTACAACAGGTACTCATCTGGTTACAGTTACTCAATCTTCCTACAGTTTTACCACAATAGAGACGCCATTGCTCACCTTCATCTGATAAGCTGCAGTTTCCCATGGGCTAGCACGATCTAGAATTTACAGCATCAAGGAAGCAAGTACTGCATAACTGAACTCTTGGCACATTTTCTGCCTTCGACGATTTTATTCGCACGCCGGCTTGGTGTCGAAGCTAGTCAGGCAGATCAGATTGCAAAGGCCTGGAATGCCGATAATGGGTACCTATAATCCATTGTGAATATATCCTTCCCTATTTTCCCAAACTGGAGGATTACTTTCTCCTGCTCCGCCGCAGGGATGTTAAGGGAAGGATCCACAGAGGCGACAAGCTGGAAGTTCTTGACTGATGCCACTGTGACACGCCCTCGGAAGTTGAGGCACCAGCACTGCAGCTGCTCATGCCAGCGAGGGGCTTTATTCTTCAACACTAAAGGTGACTCATTCGGCAAGCCAGCCCAGACAAATCGGCACTGAGGCTTGTCGATGTGAAAACTCTATGGCTGGTTCCTTCCCTTTGCTAGTTGGTACACTGGAAGCTTGTTCATCAAGCGACTGGATGGTGCCAGTAGGGGTTGGAGCCTTCCCACCTTCCTGAATGCACTGAGCCGGTATTGAGTGCATGGTGCATTGCATTCTCCTTGGTCCTCGGTTGCGTAGGACAGTAAGCTCATATGTGATGGTAGCAACGTTGTAATTGCCGAGTGGCAGCCTTGGTGATACTTGTTTGGACTGTCTTTTGCTTGGTTTATTGTTTGGCAGCACCACAGCATCAGGAGGAGGCTGGCTGTCAAAGATAGTGAACTTTGTGCCAAGGAAGTTCGGTCTGATCCATGAGAAACATTGGTCAGGTTAGAAGGTTGCTGAAACAACATAAAAAAGGCATGCCACTTAAAGTTGATGTAATAGCAGGCTTACTTCAGTTTGCCGACGTAGGTGCTACTAGAATGAGAGAAATCGTCAGGGACCAGTGAGATCACGAAAGAAGTCCTGGCTGCGCGCCTGACCTTGCGAGCTGCAAGCAAAAGCTTGTCGTTTTCCCCATGCAGAGCTGCATTATTTAGAAACAATCACCAGTCAGTGATGTACCTCCATTACTTGAACATATATCATCCAACATATTTTAAATGCATATTAAGCATTATATCCAAAACAAGACGGATGATTTTAACCACTCAACACCATGCTGGGTTTGCAGTGGACAGGACCACATCTACAAGGGACTGAGGCAGTGGGTATCTGTTCAGTTATCACAAATAGGAATGTGCAGAAAAGCATTTATACCATGGGTAGGCACAGTAATGCCTTGTTGCCTATTCTGGTAAAGTATGATGCACTGTGTTTCTAACGGCTGCGTTCATCTTTGGGGCCTGTTGTGTTTTCTATGTGTGCAGGGAAAGTAACATCAATGTGGTCAGAAAGTATGTTGCCAGATTCTACACCCAAGAAAAAAAAAAACATTTAACTAGTTACAAACTTCTTTCTCAATAAAGTCAAGCAGCCAATTCTGCTCTCGATTGTTTCGCATTACATGCTTCTTAAGCCTAATTTTCGAAACATTTTGCTAAAATAGACAGGCAAAGCAAACTGCCCATTGTGCATGAGGCCTTCGATCCAATGCTCTCACATGAATTCAGGATATTCAATGATAGTATAAAAGAAAGAACCAGATTGTAGATTGTAAATTGCCTAACCTAAACCAGGGCATCTTCGATGAAATCCTACTTGACACCATACTCACCTATGAATTAATCTAGAGTGAACCTATTATGAACATAAAGATGGTTAGATTTGAAGTTGCAAGCACGTATTATGATGGGATTTTGTTTATGTGATTGCCACTGTAACAAGATATCCATAACTAAAATGGTTCATATTGTTGATAAATGGCTATATAGGTGCAAGAACAAGAATGCTAAAGCTAAACCAGGTCTTTCAGCAGACAAATATGAGTAACTTACATGGGCTGAGCCCTAGGTAGAGAAGATAGGTGGATGTTGCCCTGTCCCGCCTCACGAAGCACTGCACCGGATGCTCCCGGGGGCCGGGCTGCGCCAAACCAGCAAGATAAGCATTCAGACATCCAAATTATTGCGTTTCAATTAGCAAATTAGACATGAACGTTTGATATCATAGGTCATGGATGTGGATGTAGAGGAGGTAGATACCTGCTTCAGCGAGATGGGGAATGTGATCCTTCCGCACTCCTCGAGTGTCTTCACCACCTCTTTGGTGACCTCACGCCAAGAACGGCAGACGGCGGCACACGCCACGACCTGGCGCCGCGCCGGCCATGTCGCCTCACTGGCCTCCACCCTTTGTATCACGTCCAGCAGCAGCTCCGGCGGCAGGTTGGCCCACCGTCCCTGCTGCTGCTGCGGCCCCTCCTGGCCCTGGCTCTGGCCCTGCCGCTGTGGCTGCTGCTGTTCCGCCCACAGGCTAGGCCAAGAATGACGCGACCCCGCGCGGCCGTGGCCGCCGCGCCCATCCGAGCCGCCGCCGGCGCGCCTAGACATGCTCCCGATGCCGTCCCTCATCTCCTTGAGCTCCCGCACAATGCTTTTCAGAGACATTGTGGCTTACGGCAAGTTTCTTTCCCCTTCGCCGAAAAATCCCTACTGCTCCATGGCGAGATCCGCCATTACTACACGAATCTAGCCCCCAAAATGGCAGGACAGCTCATAAAGGAGTCGACATCACTCCAATATCTACCCCAACTGAAGAAGAAAATACAACTTTTCCAAAAGACTGAAGAACGGGGCTCCGTATAACAGCACGAGAACCCAAATTTTTGGGGCGGATTTGTGGAGGTGGCTAGCAAAGATCCCACCTTTCTTCGTGCAGCAGCTCGGATCTGGAGAGAGAGAGAGCAAGCAATGCAGCTCCAGAACACCGGATAACTGAGATTTTCTTCAACTTGGATGGCCCTGGGATCCAAATCTCCAGCTCAAACGATCAAATCTCTCCGCTCGAGACCGATTAAGGAGCCACTCCTGCGCCGTTCTTCTCCGTCTCCATGGGATTGGATTTATCCAGCTCCTCCTCCAAGGAGCTCCAGATCGGAGGATGACCCACGTTACCCACCTCTTGCCTCCCCCTAAGCTATGGATTTGCTTCCACCTTATCCCTCTCGAGGCCGCTCTCTTGGACAGAGCCTCTCCCCTCGCTACCACACTGCAGCCCTTGTGAATTCTCTGTGCGCTTGTGTATGGGTCAGGCCTGGTGTGGGTGGGTGCTAGGCTGAGAAAAAAAGGATTCGGAAAAAGTGGGGACGATTTTTTTAGCACGGTGGGGGCAACTTTGTTTTCTTTCCCTGAGTTTCACTTTTCAAGGTGTTTTATCTTTCCAGTGTGGTAGTACTTGCAACTCATCAAATATATCAATCCCAAAACTCACAACTGCTCAACAAGAATCCTATGTGGTAATACTGTAACTCGAACAGTTGCTGTTCGGTCTTGGAGTTGAACTGCCAAGTTAACTCCATGCTAAAGGTACTATACGAGGCATCTTTGGACCATGGAAGGCCAGAAATGAGATGGATGCCATGGAATTGGTAAAACTTTAGTTAAGTAACGTGTAGAAAGGCTTCTTTGGGCAATAGAAGGCCATAAATGAAACAAAATAATTCTTTGCACAGTAAAACTTAAATCCCTGGTTGCCATGTAGGCTCCACATGTCATCACACATCAATGACATACCATGTATTAGTAAGTTTTTCGGTGGCATAGAGGGGAATTCCCGAAACGAAAAGAATTACATGTAATCGATGAAACTTCAGTTAAATAATGTCAGTCTGGTAAAGCTTCTACCGACGATGGAAGACTAATGAAAATATACTATGGAATTAATGAAACTCCGATCTTAGGTGGTTTCGAGTCATGGAAAATACTTTATCATTGAGGAAATAAACTATGTTCTATGTCTTTCAAACTACCGGAAATGTAATCAAGTTTGTAATAATGTGTGGTAACTACGTGTATTTTGCATCTCTCTTTTGTGAAAAAGTAATGAAGCTGATGTTTGATAAAGTTGATAAAAGGGGACGTGCAGCTTCTTAGTAGGAAAAGGCACATGTAGCCCTAAAGTCGTGGTGATCTAGTAAATTACGTCCTCATCTTACGGAATATGTCATGAATAACTAATAGTCTGGATGCATCGTTGGTGACTCACCGAAACTTTAATAGTTTGGTGAGATTATCCTATCCATAAAATTGTTTTTTGCTCCCATAAAAAGTCATTCCAAATAAATTTTTGTTTGGAACGATAGTTCTGAATCTTGGTACATTCTTATGTGGAATATACTGAATAGGTTTTCCTAGCCAAATTCTATACTCAACTGTACCCATTCCTCTACTCTAGCACTAGTCATCACATCATACACTATTTTCCTCCCTTTTTTTTTTTTGACGAAATCACACCACAGACTGAGCAAGGTGCACCCCCATGTGATCAGACTCCCTCAGATTTATGGCAAATTGTAAATGGAAATGGTCAATCAATAATTTAAAAACACGGGAATAAATTTTCCTCTACACGACAACAAGATCGAAGGACCAACAACACTGCCGATGCTACACATGATAGCAGATATACTTGCACCCTTCCATGAGGATGACAGCTCGTTGGTTGCCACTGGCATCATTGCATCGCTTGCTGCATTCAAGGATCAACATGGGTCACGAGGGCAGAGCGACGAGAGCACATTCCAGTCATGTTCATTCCATTCGGTTCATATGCCATGGGCGTGGTGACCACGCCGACGCCATCTTCTAGCATGCCAGCGGCCAATGTCTCGCCATGTTCAGGCACCGTCGTTGCTCGCTAGGAAGGAAGTTTCACTAAAGCAATGATAAGCAACGGTTATTAAACAACGACATTATTTTTTTTTTAGGAAAACAAAGACGTTATGAACAAGACAGTTCGTCAAAAGGACGCGAGTTATGGTCAATTTTTGACAGAAGCACATGATGGTCCAGGATATCAAATATTTCGGAGTTTGCACGTCATGATATGCGGCTCTCAATCATGGTCTGTACAATTGTTGGATCTTCTTTCATGCTTGCCCTTTTTGACCGAGCAACGTAGAAGACTGTTGGCGTTAGCTCAGCAGCGCTCCAAACATTTTTCCATCATGGAGTTCTCGAACATCGATTCTGGACTTGGAAAGTATGCCTTTAGTGCACAGTTTCCACAGTATAATTGCCTAAACCTATCAAGATATATTGCAAACACTTTTAAGATTTCTTATTAAAAAATACAAATCTTTCGCGCAGATGTAATCACATAACACCGCGCCCCTTGATCCTCTGTTACTTTGACAGTGAGTCAAAAAAATGTCTTTTAAGGCCGTGCTGACCTGGCCCGCCACCTGGTTCCTATCCTGAGGTGGTGGCCCAATCAGCAGACCGGATGGTTCACCTAATTTCGCTATAATCATCGATCATGAGCTAATCTTATTTATCAAATGAACCAAACCAAGTGAGGACCGTTGGTCCCCCAGCGTTCCATTTCAGAATTTTTGAGCTCCCGCAGAACGATGACCGCCGGTCCCTCTTTAGGACGACGCTGACAGCCAAGTAGGCCATAATTTAACCTCACCCCTTTGATCGATGCTTTCCACTTGTTTATTTCTTTCAAATGGGTAGCATGCGCAAGTGGTCTCAGAGTCTTCAAATAGTTTATGCTCTCTCCATTTCATTACTCCTCATTGCTATTTCCCATACTGAGGCTGGTGAGCGGGGCCAGGTGCGGTGGGAGCCAAATGTCATGCCTTCGCTGGTTGGATGGCCTCCTTCCGCTGCAAAATTGAGAACATTTTTCAAGTTGAAGCTCATCGGCGAGCGTACGTGACGTGGTCCATGCTGTGCCGATGCATAAACTAGTGCTTCGCGGTTCGCGCTCGGTGCCCTCTTTTTCAAGCGAGGCGCTGCTATCATCACGAGCTCGGCGTCTAGAGATTCTGAATTAGCAGGCGGAGGAGGTGCAGCAGCAGCTGAGATTTCTGCCCTTTCAGAGCTGAGCTGAATCAGGTTTGCAGCGCGCTCACGTGTGAGCTACCGAATATACTGCTCTCCTTAATTATGAAGTTTCAAGATTGTTAAATTGATCTCGACAGTTTGGAAATCGACAGGATAAGTTCTAACGAAGGTGCTTTGCATATTAATCGGCCTGATCTTTAGGCTTGGCTGTGGCTATTGCAAAGTCTATCTGATTGCTACAGCGCACAGAGCAACCGCAGTTGTAGTAATCTTTGCTGATCAAGCATTCAAGCCCAATACATATTCTTTTTCTAAAAAATACTCATGTGCTTGACTGAAAAGGATGGGTTGGTTATTCACACACTTTGGATTTGTTGACAGAAAAAAAAAATTCGTGCGACACAGGTGAAGTGTGAACGTGATGCGTGAAGTTCGGTAGCTCACCTGCCGGGCTCAAAGCGTCAAACCATATACATACATGGCCCAGCTCTCGCGGCCGGGGAGCCCAGATTCTGTTCCCACACGCCGGCCGGCCACGAGCAGAGCCGCAGATATTTCGCGGCGCGCGTCCGCAGCCCAGCCGAAGCAAACGTTTTGCGCCCGCAAACTCTTTTTGGCCCGGGGACGGCCACGGCTACCGTCTCGCACTGCCGCGCCGCGCCACGCCACACGATCTCTCCCGGCGCAAACGTACAAAACCGACGAGCCTTCTCCCGTCCCGAGCACCCACCGCTGCCTCCCTCCCGCTCCAGAATCCTCTGCCGATGTCGGTCGCATCCGTGGCCGCCCTCCAGACCGCCGGCTCCGGGCGCCGCTGCGGCGCGGCCTCCCAGCATGTCGGCCTCAAAGGTGAGTAATCCCTTCCCCTCTGCCAAGTCAAGCTGGGTTATTATTCCATGGTACTGCTATGTATTGCGTGGTTGGAGAAGGTTTGCTGATCCTTGGGCGGGGCAATCGGCATGCAGGGGGCAGGTTCCTGATGATGCAGAGGAGGGAGCTCGTGACCAAGGCCGGCATCGCGCTCTCCGTCTGCTGCTCGATGGCGACCTCCCCTCTCCCTGCCAACGGCTCCGCTCAAGGTATCTTTCTTGTCACGGCTCTCTGAACGCTGCAAAATCTGCCTCCTAGTAGTATATATATCGTCCTCTCTTAGGATCGGTGTATTGATCGTTGTGGTCTTGCGAACCTGATGTACCCTGCGGTGAACCTCTTTAGGACTTGAGATGTTGCCGTTCAAGGCGGACGGGTACAACTTCTGGACGTGGAAGGGTCGCCGGATACACTACGTCGAGCAAGGCGCCGGGAAGCCCATCGTGCTCATCCACGGCTTCGGCGCGTCCGCCTTCCATTGGAGGTTCGTTCGTTGCCTGGCATTGCTAGTGTGCGTCTGAAACAAAGGACAACCTGAATGTCCAACACGCTCTGCTGTGACAAGTGCAGGTACAATATCCCGGAGCTGGCGAAGAAGTACAAGGTGTACGCCATTGACCTGCTGGGGTTCGGCTGGAGCGAGAAGGCGCTGGTGGATTACGAGGCCACCGTCTGGATGGAGCAGGTCTCCGACTTCCTCAGGGAGATCGTCAAGGAGCCAGCCGTCCTTGTGGGCAACAGGTAAGCGGTCGATTAATATCTGATGACATTTCGGCTTCAGAGGGAGGAGCTCTGACAGTGTTGTCACGTTTGTAAACGTGGTGATCACAGTTTGGGCGGCTTCACGACGCTGTTCGCGGCGACGGAGGCGCCGGAGCTGGTGCGCGGCGTGGTGCTGCTCAACTCCGCCGGCCAGTTCTCCGACCCCGACAAGCCGGCCGCCGCGGCGCCGGTCGAGGAGGAGGAGCAGAGAAACCCGCTGGCCAAGTTCATCGTGAAGCCGCTCAAGGAGGCGTTCCAGCGGGTGGTGCTGGGCTTCGTCTTCTGGCAGTCCAAGCAGCCGGCCAGGGTCGAGAAAGTCTTGAAAAGCGTAACGTAACTGGAACCCGATCGATGATTCGACCGTACGTGTGCCCCGAGGTTTTCTGACTGACACCGTCGTCTGTTTCTTGTTTCTGGAACCTGCAGGTGTACATAGACCCCCGCAACGTCGACGAGTACCTCGTCGGCTCGATCACGGCGCCTACGGCCGACCCCAACGCCGGCGAGGTCTACTACAGGTGCGCAAATTAACTGATGGGCCGATCGATGATTATTGCGACGCGAGAGATAGATCTTCAAGTGATCGTTGAAATGCTTTGTGCAGGCTGATGTCGCGGTTCATGTCGAACCAGAGCCGGTACACGCTGGACCGGCTGCTGGGCAAGCTCCGGTGCCCGCTGCTGCTGCTGTGGGGGGACCTGGACCCGTGGGTGGGCCCGGCCAAGGCCCGCCGGATCCAGGAGTTCTACGCCGACACCACCGTCGTGCACCTGCAGGCCGGCCACTGCCCGCACGACGAGGCGCCGGAGCAGGCCAACGCCGCGCTGCTCGAGTGGCTCGCCTCCATCGACGCCCGCGCCGCGCCGGCCGAGCCCAGCCTCCAGGCCGTCTGATCGATCGGATGACGGCGCGCAGCGGTCTATAACTATGGTGACTCGTGCAAGTGCATGTAGCATGTCAAAATTAGCACAGTGCTCGTTTCTTAGCAGGAGGAATTCTTATTGTGATGTCCTTGTATGTAGTTGCGATTTTTTGGAGCACGGTCTAGTATGCATGTATAGTTCTTTTCTCTGGAAATGGGTGCAACTATGTTGTTAACCAGTAACCAAGAAGCAAATTGCCAAGAAAACGGAGCTGTGTTCAGTATGGATGAGTGACTGGCGAAGAAGGATTTGAAATGTATGAATTTTACAGAGACAACTTAAGCGTTCTGGAACTGCTCTATCAACTAGATTTCAATTTTTGAGAGGCAGTAAATTGTGTGCTTTCGCCTCCATATGCTGTAAATTGTGTGATTTCAATTTTTTGAGGGGCTGTATTTATGGTGTTTTGGTGGTCGGCACTCGGATGCCTCATTAATGAAAGATCATTAGGTCACTGTAAAAAATAAGTGGAGTTCCATTTATTAGGGGCAGCTTCTTGTTCCCGTGTGAGCTCCTAAACATCTTGTAAGCTGAAAGTACGTTCTAAACTCCGTTCACGCCGTCTCATCAGCGGGAGATGATGAATCAACGGTTGTATTCGGATTTGATCGTGAACTAACAATCAGACTGGTCAAAAGCCCGCGGCACAGTCCACGTCCTCCTGCTGCCAATTCACGCCTAGAGATCCATCCCATCGGCGAGCGGCGGCGATGCCTGAGGAGGCGGCGGCGAGGAGGAGCAGGGTCCTGGTGGTCGGCGCCACGGGCCGCCTCGGCAACTGCCTCGCGCGCGCCAGCCTCGCCGCCGGCCACCCCACCTTCGCACTCGTCCGCCCGCACCACCTCGCCCGCCCCGACTCCACCATCATCCAGCCGCTCGTCGCCGCCGGCGCCACTCTCCTCGAGGTAAATTCGCGTTGCCCGTAGCACTTTCCGTGCGCCGAGAGATGTTTTGTCTGGTCACCGTGTTAAGGGCTCACAACTTTCCTGTGATCCAGGGATCGCTGGAAGATTACCCGCGCCTGCTCGAGGCGGTGCGGCAGGTGGATGTCGTGATATGCGCGGTGCCCACGAAGCAGGCGCTCGAGCAGAAGACTCTAATTCGAGCTATAAAGGAAGCTGGATGCGTGAAGGTGAGTGGCGAGCTCACAGGCCTGTGAGCCACACTACATTTCTGATTAATTGGGTTAGTTAGCGACGATGTTGTATCAAAAGGCTCGACATCGACCTGTGATTTCAAACTGGGAACATATAGTGAAATAATTTTTCTCTACGATTTCAAGCTGAAGGGAAGAAATTCACTGGCACTGTTTAGGCCCGATTAATCCTGTGTGTAGAGTAAATGGAAAGAGGTCCATTGTGGCACTACAGTGATAGAGAAACAAAACCATTTGAAAATAGAGCTCTCGTTTGGTTGATGCATGGGTTCTGACCTTGTCCATATGCCTAGCTCGAATCATATACAATACCTCTGAAGCCTACGTTGGCTACGCGGTGTTACGACTTAAGTTTTTGTTTTTAAAACACTTATAAAGGAGGTTTATTGTGGAATTTTATCACCTTGTTCTGACCTTTTGCACCGAGACATTTATGGTGACATTTGTTGCATTAGAAAAAAGAATGAAGCATTGCTTCTGACTTTACAGTGATTTATTGCAGAAATTAATTCCAGCAGAGTTTGGACTTGATCCGACAAAAGTTCAAATTGGTGACATGGATTATGGATTCTATGAGAAGAAAATCGAAATTCGCCGTTTAATAGAGAGTGAAGGCATTCCTCACACGTATATCTGCTGCAACTTTTTTATGCGCTATTTGCTTCCTTCACTGGTGCAGCCAGGATTGAATGCTCCTCCTAGAGATGAAATTAGGATATTTGGTGAAGGAAACACTAAAGGTCTGATAATGTTACTTAACAAAAGTGTACTCTCCAGTCTGTTATCTGAATTGATGAAAAGTGAAATTTATCTTTCACAGTTGTATTGGTTACCTCAGTGACATACTTTTCTTTGCAGGCGTGTTTGTCAAAGAAGATGATGTAGCTGAATTTGCAATATGTACCATAGAGGATCCCAGGACATTAAACAAGACATTGTATCTGAGACCTCCGGGAAATGTATGCTCGATGAATGAATTGGTTGACCTCTGGGAGGCAAAAATCAATAAACATCTGAAGAGAATATATATAACAGAAGAGCAGCTCCTTAAAGAAATCCATGGTAAGTAGAAGTTTGCTGGTACTGCTGTCTCGGCAAGTAGAACCAAAGAAGAATGGAGTTGATGGAATAGAAATAAACTGTGAATTCTTTCTATTTCGATATCCTGAAAAGCTGAAAGACATCTGTTTTGAGTTGATGTAATCTTATTCCCTTTTTCTCAATTGCAGATGCACCATTTCCCTTGAAGATGGATTTAATTTTTATATATTCAGCATTCATTAAGGGTGACCACACATATTTTGAAATTGACTCGTCGACTGAAGGAACTCAATTGTATCCCCATGTAAACTATACCTCAGTGACTGAGTACTTAGATACACTAGTTTAGAATATTTGCTTGGTTTATTTCTTGCTTGTGCAGACTAGAGAGTGCCTTTTTGGTTCAAGTGGAATATTGTAAGAAGTGGAGAGATGATTTTGTATCCAGTTTTGTATGCTTTGATAACTGAATACAATGTTCCTGTTTTCTTCTGTCTTCCTTGCTTCATTCATCACGGTCGATGTCATTAATATACATTTCAAGAGAATTTGGTGCAACCAGATACCTCAAATTTGTCTTATTGAAGTCTATAAGGTTCATATACTGAGAAAATGTTAAGAAGTGTAACAGAAATTCTACAGCTTCCTGGTGCCTGCGTCCGACTATGCAGGTTCTTTAATATGATATGCTTTGTCTTCCTAGGGATAGATGGTAATATTTTTAATAAACAGCCTAGGTAATGGAGAAAAGTGGATGCTTCCTCTCTTCTGCTTTGGTTTCTTCTACCCTTGTTGGAATGGAAGAAGGGGACAAAAAATGCCAGTACAGCATACAAAAAGGATATCTGTGTTTCTTGTCTTTGTCTTCTTGTTTGTCACCTTATAACTCTTGCTTTGTCCTTCGTTTGGCCCTCCAATGGTGGATAGTTGAAGAGTGCCATACTGCTCTTGAGGTAACAACTTTCTGATTCATCCTTTGATCCATCTGCTCATATGATATATTTCTAGATCCTTTATGACTTTATGTGCTCATTATCATCCATCAATAAACCTACCTATGCTTGCACTGTGAGTTGATGATAGAGTTGAATTAAAACTTTAGAAGTAATAGGATGCTTTACTTCAAATCCAGACACAAACACTAGATATCATTGCTTTCAGCTTTTCTCAACCCCTGTAGTACACTATTCCAGCTAGCAAGACACTCACCTGGTGAATACCATTGTTCAAATTCCATCATCTTCCTTTCTGTGAATAGGTTGTTTGGTCATGAGCCTTCTGAAAAGTATTCTGCAAACATATGAGCCATATTTTTTTTCGGATCCTAGCTCACATAAAAACCATGATCGTTTTTTCCTTTTCAAACTTTTTCTTTTCTTCTTTCATCCAAACTTTTTCAGAATAAGTGTATTTTTATTGATTATACAAACAAAAGTGACATGAAAGCACTATTTGTGATCCATATTCTATTAATCAATAATGCCACAAAGAAAAAAAAAGAGGGAAAATCACAACCTGTGCGAGTCTATCTATTTGCTATGGTCTGTGCAATCTGAATAAATGATCAGGTTCAGAATTCAGATTAACTCACTTAAATTATGAGTCCTGTTTTACGTAGAAATATTGTTTTTCCTATTTCTTTATTATGTGAGCTATTGAGTTATATTATGTTGCACTAGCGGGTTGACTTAACCATTGTATAAGTTGCATTGAGTGCTATGAAAATTATCATAGATCTGAAGGTGGCAAAAGTTGAAAACAATTGTGTAAATGTTTAGCATATTATCATGAATACTGATTCTTTAGAAATTTAATTAAATTTGTATTTTCTGTTTGAAGTTTTGGTCATTTACTTTCTGTTCTGTATCAAGACTCCTCTGAACAACAGAAGCTTCGAAGCTTGATCAAGTATGCTATCAGCAGCGATCAACTCTGCGCACAGCAGGCATTCTCGCAATGATTCTGCCATAAGACACAAAAGTGGCTACGAACCTTCAGACACAGAAACAGAGTGGCATGAAAGCCCTTGGAATGATGCAGTATTGACATCAGAAAGGACTCGTCTGCCTAAAGATCCTGGTAGGACTACTCAAGTTGGTGTTAGAAGGCAAAACACATCTCCTGACCACATAAAAGAGTATCATGATCAGAAAACTTCAAACTTGAGAAATAACCGGACGCCCCCCAGGGTCACTGAACAAAGGCGCCAACCTTCTCCATATGCAGGTGGGAAACATGAATCACGCAAGAAGACCAGTCGAACACCTCCCAGATTTCGTTCTTCCATGGAAAATTTTAGTAGATCATCAATCAAGGAGAGGTTTACCCGTAACAGGTCAACTTCTACACCTAAACTGCGAGCACATGAGAAGGAACACCCTGCTAGAGCTCCTGCATTCCTTGGTACTAACCCTGTTTCAGCACAGACTGGGAGAGCAGTTGCTGCTAATGTAGAAGAAGATTCACTTGCAGAAATTTGTTCCCAGGAAATTAATGAATTGATTACAAATGGCAAGGGACCTAATTCCAGATATAATGAGTATGCATTTACGAGCACTGAGTCAATACCTACAGGTGATATATTCTTCTCTCGTGATTGCAGGGCTCCACTTGGGAAAATATCAGCAAAGCATAGCAATGATAACAAACAACTTACCTCAAATTCAAATGCCCATGATGGGAATGATGGTGCTGTTACCCATGAAAGTACCAGTAATTTGGGACAGACATCACAGTTTGTTTCAGCTCAGGCAGGTCTTTCACGTGCAACTACAAAATCCAGTTATGCTACCGGTCGCCATACCCAAATAAGTACGACGACCTCTTTGAGTAGCCCTTTTAACAATGGCAGATTAGGTGGTGAGAGTGGAAAATTCAGTGATTTCACAGGGAAATTAGTTGGAGGCGTCATGAAATTCACGTCCAACATGAATAAGGCTCAAAATGATACTTGGCTTCCATGTGTGACCGGCAAGTCATGCCGGAAATCACAACCACCATCCTACAAAACGAATGAAGAGTCTGAATCAAGTTTCATTCAGAAGGCACTCGTCATTGAGAAGATTAGACTTTTGTGGGCTGATAAATATCGTCCACGAACTTTAAGTGGATTTACTTGCCACAGGGAGCAAGTTCAGCAGCTTAAACAATTGGTAACCTCTTCGAGCTCTTTCCTACCTGTTATATGTTTACATATTATTAGTTTTATAATTCTTGCTTGAACTAAAGTATTTATAGTCTTTGAAATTTTCAGGACCAAAAAGTTTCAGTTGTTTACATTTGCCCTACCCACCATTTAAACTTGATATAGAACTTGCTAATGAGTATTGGCCTACTTGTCATTTGAATGGCCATATTGTTTTGTAAGCTGTGGCCCTAGTTCCTCAAAATTGGCGTTCTTGTTTCTAATGCCAGTATCATATTATGTCAGATATCCTCAGAATGTTGCCCACATATCATTTTCAAAGGACCTCCAGGGTCAGGAAAAAGATCTTTATGCAGAGCCGTCCTCAACGAGATCTTTGGTGATTCCTCTTTGAATGTACAAACTTAAACACCCTGATAAGTTAAGAACTTTATATATGCTTGTTACTGATTTTCATTAAGTTTAATGTGGCTTTTCCAGGTATCTCACTCTTTGAAGAGCTGCAATGGTCAGGTTAGTTCTCATTACTGCTTATCAGCTAACATCTATACTATGAGGCACCATTATCTGCTTATTTTGCAAGAATGTACAACTAGTTGACATGAAAAGATTTACTATCATTATATATGTTCAAAAGAGGACACGATTTTGAATTGTGAAGTATTTATGTTATATGTGGGTTTAATTGTGAAAATTTTTCCTTAATTTTGGCAGGGACCTTCATCTATGCCCATTCTTGTCCCATTGTCATCAAGCGATCACCATGTTGAGCTCAACCTGAAGTCTCAATCCAAGAATGCTAGATATGCATTGATGACTTTAGCAAATGAAATGGCGAGTAAGCGTAAAATCACTGAGCCAGTTGCGAGGAAAAACTTCAAAGGTTACATTCATACTCAAATCTTTTGCGAGTGTTATTCAACAGGCCTTCTCGTGCAGAAATATTCCTAATCCTAACGTGGTTACCTTTTGACTCCAGTGTTGGTTCTCTGTGACGTGGACAAAGTCAGTGAGAATAATCAACGTTTGATAAAATGGATAATTGATTCTTCCTCTGATGCATGCAAGATAATAATGACTTGCCGGGATGAATCTAATCTTCTTGATTCTATAAAGAGTCGTTGCAAGCTTATTACCATCAGTGCACCTGACACACGCGAGGTAAACTCTCAGCAATTACATTTCAGCTTTTTCATCAATTTAAGTCCCAAATTCAAAACGCACTTCACATGAGTGTTCAACACTAGCACTGCTATTTTCATTTGGCATGTGATGTGCATGTGTCATTTATAGATGACCACTCACAGTTTGAGGCATGTGAAAGCTTTCAGTCTTTATAAAGCAGTCTTTACAAGCAGCACATGCAACTTCATTTCTAACTTTTTAGTATCACTGATTGACCTATCAAAAATCTGTCAGATTGTAGACATTCTTACATATATATCAAAAAAGGAGAGTTTTGATCTTCCTGCAAGTTTTGCTGCTACTATTGCAAGTCAGTCCAGGCAGAATTTGAGGGAGGCAGTATTGGCTCTGGAGGCATGCAAAGCCAATAAGTACGACCATCTTCTAATGTGAAAAAATAGATTTCTCTTGATTTATATCATACTTAACTATTCTGTGCTCTTCATTTACATTTCTCCTTCTACTTACCAGTTACCCCTTCGTTGATGGACAAGCTATACCATTTGGATGGGAGGATGTTCTGGTGGAACTTGCAGAAGAAATTTTAGAAGACCCCTCTCCTAAAAGGTTTGATACAAGATTCAGAAGATTTTAAATATTGAATGTCCATAATGACCTTTTATTGGTTGGGGTGGTGGGAGGACTGCACCATTCCCACCACCAACTTTCACTCTGTAGTTTTGTGCTGCATTGATCAGTCGCTAAAAGGGTGTTTGATTTGAGGAATGATGTGCTTGTTTGGTTTGAGGAATGGAATGGATTGATTTATCAAAATCCCATTCTTCACAAGAATATAATTAGTTATGGTGTCATCCCAACAAAATCCATGGGATGAATCCATAATGGATCATCTCCTCTAGGATTTGTTCATCCCTCAAACCAAACGCCCAATACATACTCCCTCCGTTTTTAATTATATGACGCCGTTGACTTTTTTGTTGAACTTTGACCAACAATATAGATTTCAATAATTATTTTTCGAATGTGAAATGAACATTATTGAATTCATCATCAAAAGCACTTTAAGGTTAACTTATACACTTAGCTATTTACACAAATATTTTGAATAAGACGAACGGTCAAACGTAACGAAAAAAGTCAACGGCGTCATATATTAAAAAACGGAGGGAGTACTTGAGTTTTGTTGCTAATTTGACAGAGATGACATCGAACTGTGTGACTACAACTTAGTATAGTTATAGCTCTATTTGCCTGACAAATGAAAGAATATCATGTAGGTTATTTTTGGTACGAAGCAAGCTCCAAAAACTCTTGGTGGAATTCGTTCCTCCTAAACTAATACTCCAGGTAATTTTATGCAAATCAGAGATGAAATGTTTCTTTTATGATTCAGGGACGCTACTATCCCAACATACGTAACCATGCGTACGCTCTTCATTCTTGAATCTCTTGCAGAAGCTTGTAGAGCTCTTTTTGAAGGGAATTCAGACCAGTATAAAGAGGGAAATTTACTATTGGCACGCCTATTATGTGAGCTTGCTCTTTCATATTTCCACATTACATGTTGATCCCCAGTGAACTATATTAATGGTCAATGGGAATAACGAATTTCAGGATAAGAGGCTGCCTGGTGGTGCAAGTGCTCTACTCAAACTGGAAGGTAAAATGCCATTTCCTCCTGTATTTAGATAACCATTTCCCTTGTTCTGTATTAAAATACATAGCTACTTTGTTTGACAGTTTTTTCAAAATTTCGGGCATATGTGGCCAAATATAGACCTTCAAGACTTTCTTCTGGAACTAAATATCTAGCTTTTGAACGGCTCTTGGAAAATGGAAGATTATTTTTTATTGTATATTTGTGTTACCTCTTTGACCATTGGCATTATAGATTACACCTTTTAACAACTATCTACTTTCCTTTGTTGTTTTGGCAGAATTTGTGGCCAAGTTCATGAGCATCCACCGCAAGAGCTTGTCAGTTAGCTCATGACCATCGGCCTTAGACTTCTGATCTGATATGCTGCGGCGAAAATTGATAGAACAACGGGAGCGTGAATCGCTTCAGGTGGTTCACTTGTGCAGAATTTCTGTTTGTGGCATTTGCTTGGCTCTGGGTTACATCCGCTTTCCCTTTTTGTTGCCGTGGTACTTGCTACTTGTGTTGTGCAGTTGGGTTGTGGTGCATCCTTTTTGCTGGTGCATCCGCAATCGCAGAGTGGTACACGCTAAATTCTTTTGCATTTGGTCTTTTGGTCATGAGACTTGTCGAACTGACTACTTCCTCAACGCAGCTGGCTTGGATCTGTGAAAAGTGTAGAGAATAAGTGCCTTCGCGTTATGTGGCAACGTGTTGTTGCATACAAATGAAAGCAAACACGTATAATTTTGTGTTATGCATATCAGCTTCATATTTTTGAGAGAAAGGCGGTAGGCCGGATTCCACGAACGCACAAGTGGACGAATGGGTGGAAAAGGCCATCAGCCCGCCACGTTCCAGGGTCGCCTTTGCGGTGCGTTGCTCGGCCGCTCCGCCTCCGAGCTTACTCTCGTGGACCGGTCCCCGCCCAATTCGAGCTCGCGGGCTGAGACCAGCCGGCCTGCTTGGGCACACGTGGGGTCAGGAGGCGTATTTCGCGACACGACCCGAGGCTGGTTGGTGGGCCCGTCCGAAGCTCCGGCATGGAATCCTCGGCCGTACGGGCTGGCGCGGACCCCATGGTCCACGGCGAACGAGGACTACCCGCGTCGGCTTCCCGATTCCCCGTATATTCCCGGGGTCGTGGGACACGGGAACCAGATGCGGTGCGGCCTTCCCTCTCCGCCCCAGCTCCCACCTCACACTGCTTCCACTAAAGCGTTATCCCTCTCGTGGCGCCATCTGTACCGTCCACGTCTGCGTCACAGGGCATCGACGGCTCTCAGCCACGGTACGGCGACCCCGGGCCCACTCGTCCTCCTCGCGTCGCCGAAAAGCGAAGCCCGGGGGGCTGTACTGAACTGGACAGGAGCAGCGGGCACGAGGCCACTCCGCCGGTTCGCACTCGCCTCCCTCTCCTCGCTTTCGCCACCACCGGACCTTCCCCGATCGACTCCGGTGAGCGGCCAGGTCCTCCTCCTCCTCCTCCTCCTCCTCCTCCTGCATGTTCCAGCCTGATATATAGATTGGTTGTTGCGCCGAGCGCTTGACGGGGTTGGTTTCCTGGGACGTGGTGCGTGCGAGCGCATTTCCTGCGATGCTTCGTGTGCTGTTGTCTGTTGCTCGACGGTAGCTTCCTGCCTGCCGATGCGCCCGTTGGGTCGTTTTCCGTTGTTGCGCTTTCCTGCGCTACGATCTGACAGTGCTGTATTTCGTGATCACGGTTTTATTCTGATCCTTTTGTAGGCAGTTGTGTGTTTGGACCCCTTTTTTTTTTCTTGTATTTTCCGTTTTCTTCCATTTCCTTGTCTTGTGTTCGTGGATGCTCTCCTCAACCGTTGAAAGGGAGCCGAGGACAACGCCGACATTTTCGTTCGGTATCGTTGGATCTACTCCTACTTCAATTCGTTCTGGATAGGGTCGTTTCCTCGCTGTGTGTGGTGTTCCTCTTCGAGCGTCCCTTTCCTGTTTTGGTTCGCTGTAAACATGTAGTAGCAGCGCTGCAGCCTCGTCGGCTTTACTCCCCGGCCTGCTCTTTCTGAGGATTGTTTCCAATCCGAGGCAGTACATTTCTAGCAGCGGGTATGCGTTTCTCTGTACCAACTACCCCTGTGGACGATTCCATTGTTTGCAAAATCTGCTGCTGCAGTTATTCTATTCAGGACTAGATTCTTCTTCGTCTTGTCTGATGCGGTGTTAGTTATGACACTTATGTCATCTTTTTCTCGTATTTTTCGTAACTCTTGACTAAGATCATGCTAGTTCTGATTAGTTTATCGCAATCGTCAGACTGCTGCTCGTAAACTGCATAGGATAGCATTATTCTAACCGTATCCCTTGTCGATCGCTTTAATTAAGTTCACTTGGCATTGTTTATTGCCTCTTTCTTGGTGCTTTGCTGAAGTTACTTAGAAGGGCACTTTCCATTTGCCTTTTTCTTTCTCACGTTCGAAGTTACTTGGAGAAGGAACTTTTCTGCGTTTCCAGTTTCTTGAAGCTTGATTGCTTACGACTCTTAAAGTTATTTGGCTGCTAGTTAGAACGTGTTTTGCAAATTAAATAAATTATATTTTGGTTGGCAGCAGGGCAGAACGTCTATATTCCGAGATCATGGATATTGTGATTGTTATTATTATATTATCAGTTGAAAACTGCATAACTTGTTTGCTAAGTAGTACTAGGTATCCGGTGTTGATATTCAAGCAATAGATTGGAGCGATCCTTGCTCTGGAAACTCGAAAACTGCATTATCTTGGATACTATTACACAGAGATCAGGGACAGTAGCATAATCAGGGTTCTTGAGATGGACAAAGTTGCATCTAATGTCGTGCCGTTAGTTTATAATATCCACTTTCCTGTAGATGCCTTATTATTATGAAAAAAAAAGTATTGAGGACTAGGCAACTCATGCGCAAAATGTGTAAATTCAGGGTCAGGTTACTTTGCACTAGTGTTGTACGTTGTACAGTGTTTGTGAACAACCTTGTGCAAGAAGAAGAAGAAGCAAAATATGAAAGCCGTGCATTCAACATCTGGCTGCTATTTGAGCATGATGTTGTCATAGTACAGGTGTTTAACGATGTTGAATTTGGTTCATCAGCAATGGTAGCACTTTTATATTTGTATCTTTGGTGCATAGCTACTGCAGTAGATAATAACCCTTGGTGACGCCGTGATTCAATAGCTACGCATTTGATAATAGTATTTTGCTAAGCATATTGTCTTCTGCATTCTTTTTCTTACGATATGGTTTGGGCTCATAAGTAACCTTACCCTGTTAAGCTATTCATGTTTTCTTCTAATGGTATTGTTTTGAATTATAAAGCCATGGCTGGAGAAGCTGATGGAAGCATTCAAACGGGCTCAAGATTCCCCCCTGCCACTCTCAATGAGCGTATCCTTTCTTCCATGTCCCAGAAACATGTTGCTGCTCACCCATGGCATGATTTGGAGATAGGTACTGAATGCTTGTTGTTACCACGGATATTATCATTTTTCTATGTTTTCTTATGCTATAACATTGTCACCTTTCCATTTTATTGTGGTGTATAGGGTATCAAAGTACACAATTGTTCTTCTCTATAAGTAATCTGCTGTTTCATCTTATTGTATATTTGTTCAAATGCAGGGCCAGGTGCTCCTGAAATTTTCAACTGTGTAAGTTTGCCTTCGCGTTCTGATTATTGTATTGATCGACACCAAATTGAAGTTTATCTTCATACATAAATTGAACCTCAAGTGATAGCAGAGGGAGTTAGTGACTGAAATTCTTGACCCTTTTTTTCCGTCATGGACTCCTCAATTTAAAACCTCACTGCATATATCTATTGAAACTTGTTCAGACAATAGAGCTCCAAGTTATGATGGACGAAATCAACACTCATATGAATTTGTTAATTTATCCATGATATGTAGCTAACATAATAGTTCCAAAATATCCCACATGTCTTGTAGCATGAATAAATTCTTGACCCTTTTTTTCCGTCATGGACTCCTCAATTTAAAACCTCACTGCATATATCTATTGAAACTTGTTCAGACAATAGAGCTCCAAGTTATGATGTACGAAATCAACACTCATATGAATTTGTTAATTTAGCCATGATATGTAGCTATAACATAATAGTTCCAAAATATCCCCAAGTCTCTAGTTGTCTTACGAGGGTGTATCTATATGGACAAATCAGCGGTTTTTTTAAATACCAGTTAGACTACCTACTATTCCAATTGAGCGTTGTTGGCGTTTGGACAGGGCAGTTAGTTAAAAATTGAGCTAACCCTGTTAGTATTTGTTATAGACCGAGCTCCTTTATGTAATTAGCTGGTGCATTGGCATATCGCATATTTTAGATCTTTCTTTACCTATTCTTTAATGAAACAAACACCTGTATAGTAAGTTACAGTTTTTATTATTAATTATTGTCAGGTGGTTGAAATTCCTAGGGGCAGCAAGGTAAAGTATGAGCTGGACAAGGCAACTGGTCTTATCAAGGTGATTTCCTATTCGATGTTAGAGTAGAGTAAGTTAATATTTTCTGCATGTATTGATTAATTTTGAATAATTTGTTCTTATGTGCACTTTATAACCTATGTTGAAACATGCTGGGAGACCGAATAGTCTGTCAACTAGCTCTGTTCCGTACACATTTTATCGTTGTTTATAAGGAACTAAAAAAACACGTCTTCCAAGTGTTAAATTAACTGTATGTGGATTAGCAATGTATGGAATTATGGAGAACTTGCATGATATACACCTTTTGTTTCACAGCGACAATAGATAACTGAAGTTTACTTGTTTCAGGTTGATCGTGTCCTCTACTCCTCTGTAGTTTACCCACACAACTATGGTTTCATTCCACGCACACTCTGTGAGGACAGTGACCCCTTGGATGTCCTTATCCTAATGCAGGTATGTAATGTCTGTAAAGTTTAAATATTCTTCTGTCATCAGCCTTACTATAAACATTGCATGCCCTTACTCTGGCAGGAACAAGTTGTCCCTGGATGTTTCCTGCGAGCTCGTGCTATTGGGCTTATGCCTATGATAGATCAGGTCAAAATTCTGCATCACTTGATTGCATAGAAGTTTCTGTTTCACTTTGACTATGGGCTATTGCTTTGTTTTTTTTCCCCATAAAGTTTTGAGACAGTGAACCTTGAGCAAAGGCAGCAGAAGAATTTAAAGACTTATAGTGTTTTGTATATATATATATTTTTTTCTATCTCAAAGCTAAGTTTGTACATCTTAATCACCATGCATACCAATAGGGAGAGAAAGATGATAAGATCATAGCAGTCTGTGCTGATGACCCTGAATTCCGTCACTACACGGATATCAAGGACCTTCCCCCGCACCGCCTTCAAGAGATCCGTCGCTTCTTTGAAGATTGTATATTTCTTAAACCATATCCATAGCTCATTCATTTGTTGCACTGCTGGTGATCAATTGTTATATTTATTCTAAATTTACAGATAAGAAGAATGAAAACAAAGAGGTTGCAGTGAATGAGTTCCTCCCAGCAAAAGATGCCATCAACGTAATCAAGTACTCCATGTGAGTTTTGCTCTTCATACTCGCGTATAATACTCTATACCAATTTGCCTTACTAAAAAAAAAAAACTGGTCACTAAGTTGTTCCAAATGGCACACAGGGATCTGTATGGCTCGTACATCATTGAAAGCTTGAGGAAGTAATCTCCAGCTGCTCAAATGCAGATGCTGCATATTTTACTCAGCAGCTTATCGACACTACGACATGTGTTAACATGGCACGAACTGAAATCATGACCAATTGATATTACCTGCTGTTCATGTTCAGACAAGCAGCAGTGTCTTTTTTTTTTCACCCTGTTATATGCCATGTCAAGTCCAAGAACTTGACCCTTATTGAAAGCTATGCCGTCAAACGGAGACTTTACAGAACGGTTGCCTAATAGAAAAGGCATACATAATTGTTCATTTGCCTCGCTTCATTGCGTAATCTGATGCAGTCTGTTCACTATCTTTTTTTTATTGTTGTGTTGCGTGATGCTTATCGCTTGCTGTTGCCTGTTGGTAACTGGTAGGTTGCTACGCTGTTTAGCCTGTAACCACGTAGGCTCTCACTGTGTTTTTATTAACCAAAGAAACCAAAGAGCAAAACTATACTTGTCAAGAACTTGCCCATGACAATACTACAAAGATATACAGGGGCAAAGCACAAGAATAAAAAAAAAGCCGAAGTATTATATAACAGAAAAGGAAAGGAGACAAAATTAGGAGAAGTCATTATTAGGCGCTGTTGATCCATGAAGGCAGGCAGACTCCTTGAGGTCTGCAGGAACTCTGTGAGGCTGCAGGTTGACCTCTTCCGTGAAGGATTTTTCTACCTTTGAAAAGTTGGGGAAGCATTCTCAAGAAATGTTTTCCACCACGTCAATAGCCAATAGGTTGTCGATAGTTGTCAGAAATTTTAACGCTGAAGCTAGACAGGTTACATGTAAAGCACATAATACCTGGTAAGTACTATTTTTGTTAGTTCATGTTATGTTCAAAGCTTCAAGCGCGCCTCTCCTACGGAATGCAAAGATTGTTATGTATGCTAATGGCTAAGCTACAGAGGTGGTACAGATCTGATGAGCATATAGAATTAACAGAACTTGGAAATGAACTATAAAAGCACGCTTCTTTATTCAGGATTACCAACCTTTTACAGTACAAGCTACACCCTGAAGTACAAAGTATCAGGTTACCAGACAGTCTGAATCACCTGAACACAGTGAGATGTTTCAAAACCACTACCGTCTTGCCTCCCAAGAAACTCTAGGATTACAGCGCAAAGGTCGAAACAGCCTCAACCTCTCAGTAATCCCCTAGTAGTATTGGTGCAATAGGAGGATTAAGCGCCAAGCACATGAAGCATGATAGCATTCTGAGCGTGCATTCTATTCTCTGCCTGGGGGAAGACGATTGAGTTGGGAGCCTCGATCACACCATCTGTCACCTCCACTCCTCTCTCTGCAGGCAGACAATGCATAAGGTAGGCCTGTGGACCAGCAATCTCCATTAGCGCTTCATCCACCTGTAAGATCAAAGAATAACAAAGTGTTAGAATGAGAGCCATCTTATGAGCTAGCATATCTGCTTGTGCAGCATCATTGCTGAGGTAGACTAAAACAAGATATGCCTAGGTGTTCCACATCCCTATACAACTGTCATTGTCACTAGGTATAATGGTCTTTACGAGAGCATGACATTGTTCCTGAAGTACCTAAAATCAGTATTCTCCAGTTTCTAGCAAATCATTGACCTAACCCAAGTATAGCTAGTAGGCATCCAGTAAAAATAGAATGATTTATGCTAGGCAACTATTTTCCAGTCACTTTGAACGACATGAGACAAGATCAAAAGCAGGATAAGAATGAGGAGATAGACAAACCATGAATCCTTGGAACTTCTGTTTTCTATATTCGGCTTCTTCCTTCTGGCCCATGCTGGCCCATACATCTGTATAAACAACATCTGCTCCCTTAACTGCTTCCTTGACATCATTTGTAATTTCAATCCTACTGATTCCAGCACTCCTGGCAACCTCCACAGTCTTGGAATCTGGCTCAAATCCCTTTGGGCAAGCACATACAAAGTGAAAGGAACTACAGCAGCAATAGAAGCCATGAGTGCACGATGTTGTTTCCATCGCCGACATAGACAACCTACATAGCGGTTTGAAAAAGTTGGATACAGCTGACATGACAAAAGGAGCATATACAGTAAGTCATGGTAAACATGATTTACCTTGGTGTTTTCAATACGACCAATGTGCTCAATCATTGTAAGTGCATCAGCCATTATCTGGCATGGATGGTTATAGTCTGTGAGACCGTTTATGACAGGTACAGGTGCATATTTTGCCAAGTCCAAAATATCCTGCCAAAACCATATTAGTTAGGAAGACAGTATACTTGGTACCAAAGAGGGTTGAATCTTCAATGAAATTCTCAAAAGCTGATGCTTTGGAGGTAGAATGGAAAACGTAAATTCAGACAATTGTAAGTACATAGAATGAACCTACTATTGTCTGATGTTTGCTATATCAAATAAAAATAGACAAAGGAAGAAGCCACAGAAGACAGTGTCCAAAGCAGCAATACTTTCTATAAACATCATGGACCCGAACAAATTTCCAGGTTGCCTGTTAGATTAGTAGAATGAAACAAACTTACTTTGTCAAGAAAATCTACACTAAGTTGAAGTTGATATTTCATCTTGATCAATTTTCAGCCCAAGAAAATCTAGCTTAACTGCACACTTTGTGCTCATGGTTTTCAGGTAGATATCTAATTGCTGCGCTCAAGCAACATGGCGCAGACAGATGAAATATGTAAAAATTTGATCAATAACAATTCTCCCTAAAAAAGATCTTGGATGTGCAACTCACGTACCTGATGACCAAAGAGCCTAGCCATAATAATATCATTATAGCCAGAAAGTACTCGAGCAACATCACGAGTTTCTCACGCTTACCCATTGGATATCATCAGGACCCAAATAAACGGCATGCCCACCAAGTAAGAAGAATCCTGTCTCGAATGATACACGGGTCCTCATCGATGGCTTGGCAAAAATCATTGCCATTGACTTCCCTTTGAACGGTTGGAAGCTCCTGTCTCCAGACTTTAACATTGCCTTAACCTCAATCGCCCTATTAAGGATCTTCATGATCGTCTCCTTGTCAAAATCATTGATATGAAGGAAATCCTTAGGAACCTGTTTGACTGCAAGAAATTTCTAAGGTCAAGAAAGTAGAGTGTAAGAGCAGAAAATTTTACATGTTCAGTAATCAAAGCTTCTCTTTGATGCCTAAAGCATTAACCCGCATGCGACTGTTCCAGAGGATCAAATTCAGAACTAATATTAAGTTAGACTGATTGTCTCACTGACGGAGCTTCTCTAGGACCAGGGTTGACCATCGCCCACCTAACTTTCGGATTTTGAACAAGAAATAGTGACTTTCCTGGTTCAATATTAAGCATCTGCTAGTGTTGCATCCCCACCTCCCACCCCGGATTCTTAGTCAACTTCTGTCACTGGATTGTCTTTGTGTATTTTACACCATGCCGAACGGAAAACCTCAATTTTTTTACAGCAGAAACAGGCCAATGTCAATGCAACGAAAAATCAAACTACAAAAAATATCAGTGTAGTAGAAAGACAAGGGAAAATGCTAGGTTTATTGGTCCCTTCATTGTTTCATGATTCATATACGTAGCATAGTCTCCGAGCACACGGCGTATCATAGAACATTTCCGTCTATCTAATGGCTACACAGAACATAAAAATAAGTACCCTGAAAATTGATGTAGGCAATGGCGCGTCACCATAGCATTTCTCAGCAGCGTTCATTTCTAGTTTAAAGGGGGAAAAAGTAGACTTCGAACTATCAGCAACCTAATCAATAAGGAAGCAACATTTGCGTTTCACATATTCACCATTCACGTTCCAAAACCATACAAACTTCGCAATTCGTCGCGACCAATAGATTACTTCCCCCTCGTCCAATCGCACGAGCACGATCCTTAACCCCCATAACAACCCTACCTAACAATCGAGCTAAACCACATCAGGAAACGAAAAGAAAAATGCTTCAAGGCGAGTTGAAGTTCCAACCATCTTTCCCGTGGAGGCGGCCACGGGGCTGGACAACCGCGGCGGTCGCGACCGCGCCGGGCAACGGAGCAAGAGGCGGCGGCGGATCGGCCGCGGGCGTGCGCAGGGAGGGCGAGCTGCTGCCGGGGCCGCGGGAAGCAACGCGGGAGGCGAGGAAGAGGTGGGCGCCGGAGGTCGCCGCCGCCGCCATCGCGGATGGCGCGGTCGCGTTCGATTGGGATGCTGAGGAGGCGGACGCGAGGAAGGACAGGTGTTATTGATGGGTGCGTGAGTGGGAAAACTCGGATACTGGCCGGAGTAGGAGGATGTTACTGAATTTTGTTG
>JAAXCT010002502.1:0-70484 GCA_012490785.1 Eragrostis nindensis | reverse complement strand
AAAGGGTAAATATCGCCGCTGTGATTTGGTTTGTCTACTTGTCTAGCGTCTGCCCGACCATCCCGCGAGTGAAACAACTTCCCAAAGCGCATCCTCACGTCGTCCTCTCCTCGCTCACGCGGCTCGCCCTCGAGATTTCGCTCATCCGCCATGGACGCGATCGACTCGGTGGTGGATCCCCTCCGCGACTTCGCCAAGGACAGCGTCCGCCTCGTCAAGCGCTGCCACAAGCCTGACCGCAAGGGTAGGTCGCCGCCCCATCCGCCATCGCGCTGGGACCCGAGTCGCTTTGATTTTTCCTCTTCCGATTCTGATTCCGTGCGATCTGGGTTTCTGTGTGTGTGCAGAGTTCACCAAGGTGGCTACGCGCACGGCTATCGGATTCGTCGTCATGGGCTTCGTCGGGTTCTTCGTCAAGCTCATCTTCATCCCCATCAACAACATCATCGTCGGGCAGGCTAGGTCCGTGCTCTGCTTCTATTACCCGCTCTTCCTCCCTTAGATCGGGGTGTTTGCTGTGAGTGGTGCGTGCTCCTGTTTGTGTCTGTTTGTGCGGAATCGGAAGGTTGGGATGTTGTGGGTTTGGAAGATCTCGGCCGATCCGCGTATGACTATTCACTTCAGATGGTGATGATACTTTTGGAGTATGATTCGTTTAGGTAGGAATTGATCCTAGATTTTACTTCATGCATGATAGCTGGTAAGTTTATCATGTTTATGCATGTCTTATACAGTTTTTGCATACAATTCAACCAGTTGGTTAGTAGAGGCTCTTCTGTGGAGCTACTGTATAGCTGATTTGGACTTTGTTGATTTTGACTGGTTTTTGTGATCCTGGGATGATATATGGATATTAGCCTTAAGTGGGGTCACTTGAACTTTAGTTCATCAGATAAGTGTGGCATATACTAATGTTAAAGATCTTCTCATTTGTGATAAAGAGTTACCCAACTGTTCCTCACTATTGCCGTCCCACTTTTCAGCCTATTCTCATAGAATGCCTTTTTTCAGCTGTCAGAGCATTCATCTCATTGATTTAAAGGCTATACTCGTCCTTGATTTAGGTTTATCATTTGTGTAGTGTTAGAAGTTTATATGCACCCAACTTGGTGGTTCAAACAGTAATGTATGCTGGAAATTTAATTTGGAATCATGACAGTAAACTATCTGAGACTTGATCTAGTGGGACAAAACCTGGTCATCTATTCTTGATTATCAAATGATGCTTAAAATATTTTGTGTGGATTGTTGCTTTTATATGTCTGGATGTATATAAATTGGACTAGTTTCCATCTGGAGTTCTAGTCACCCATTCTTCTTGATCAAACTGAATTATATGGAGCAAATTTCTTATTTGCCACACAATTTTGGTGTAAGCATTACCATCCTGACTAATGTGGTTGAAGAATGTCAGAAACCATTCTTAGCAGCATACAAACATTTCCATATCGACACTAGCAGTATACAAACAATTTCCATATCGAATAGTTTTTGCCTCGGGACTAGCAGTATATACAAACAATTTCCATATCGATGTTCTTTTATCATGGGAGGATGAACAGTGGGCTAACACGTCATGTTCATTTTGCAGACATTTGTTGGACAGATTGGATAACATGGGAGTAGCGCAGTAGTTTGGAACAGCAATGGATAACGAGGATCTTGGCCTTTCACAAAATACTGTTAAAAGACAGTTTTGCTCGTGTTTTCCGAGCAATGTCGTATTGTTAAAGATTTCAGAATGTCTGTACACCTGATTATGAGTAGACCTTATGAAGTAGCGAGCTATGAAAGAAAGTTGGGATATCTAGTGGAGGATGAACGTGGGCTAACACTAGTGTTGTTTCCCGTTTTTCTCTTTTGCTTTCTGTAGGTGATGTGCCGCCAACTCGGTAACGTTGGACGTAGGCCTTCACCGCCTCACCGGTCCCTTCTTTTGGATTCGAACATGGTCTTTTCTACAAACTAGCATGTTGCCCGTGCTCTGCCACTGATCCTGATTAAATATCAAATGTGTTGATTTCAGACAAAAAACAGCTTTACCCAATGAAAATAATAATAGTAGCATACTTTTAGCAGGGAAAATGTGAGTCACAATAGACACTTGCTAGCTGTTTTGGTACTTCTGCTCCTGAAGGTTGCCTTGCAGATACATAAGTTTTTCAGTTTTGGTGCTCCAACTCGACTCCAATTTAGTTTGGCGTACTTTGAATTATGAAATTTAGTTTGCAACCCTATTATTTTCATACAAAAATTTATCTTGACAAATGTTGGTGATTAGTGCGCACCGTGGCGCTGTTGGTCTCAATGTCTCATAGCTCGGATTGATCTCTTTGGGAAAAATCAAACCTGCGTCTCATAGCCAAATCGATCTCTGCTTTTCCCTAATCGAGCACTTGGCCCCAAAGCAAGTAAAATCAAGCGGCAGCCTTTCCAAATTCAGTGCACACCCACCAAACCTAAGCTGAATCGACTTGTTCTGCTTGATTCAATAAGATAGATGGAGGAGCTCGAGTTCCAGTGGTGGAGGATGGTGGTGGCTGGACTGCCACACAAATCGCTGCACTCGCGAGGATGGTGGTGCCTGGACTGCCGCACTCGCATCTCAAATCGTACAGCTTCCAGTCCAGGGACTGCGGCATGCAGTAGCAACTCCATTCGCAGTCTGGCCTCTCACCGTCGGCAGCAGCCAGAAGGTTTTGCCTGAATCGGCATTAGAGGAGGACGCCGGCTGTTCTTTCTTTTCTGTTCTCGGTAGTCCGCACGGAGGCCGGGTAAGGACGGGAGGACACAATGGGCCCACCTGTCGGCTCGTTACTGAGCTAGGGAGTGGGCGACGAAGCCACGACCACCGCAAGCCACCAACTCAGGATTTTAAGTATAAGTAAAGATCTTCTTTTAGTTTGGGCTGTCTTAGAAATCACTCGTATATCATGCGTTCGTTCAATCGATCAATTCTAGCCGTATATTGTAATCCAGCCGTCGTGCAGCTGCTCACCACGCGTTCTCTCTTCTCATCGACTCTGCTCATAGAGAGTATGTCTCTTATGCCCAGGAATCACAGAGAAATCCCTCAATTCCGAACGCTAAAGCCCTCCATACGTTTGGAATCATCAGTATAGTTCGCTGTCGACTGAAACTGAAGCTACAAGCGATTCAGTGGCATGAGTTTTCCTGGATGGAGATAACTTCAACGAACCTGGCTACCTTCGATCCACAATCGGCGACCAGACTAATACGTCTGAATGAACAGAATCATGCTCGTGGCTTTTTTTTTTTTTTTTGAAGCATCATGCTCATTGATTTTAAGAAAGACGCTCCAGTATGTTGTTGATTTGTTCGGACAAAAATTGGCAGGCTTCACTTCTCCTCCAGGCCCATCAGCCCACGGTCCGGTAGCTTCCACCGGCCCATAATCCATAGACCGATCCCAAAAGTGCCTAGAAGCCGCCCGAGTCGTCGTCCGCAAGCCCGACCCCGCCGCCGCCTCGCCTTCGTCCTCAGCTCTCTCGCCCCCGGCCGGATCGGCGAGCCCGGCTCACGCCGCGCACCGGGGAGGCAACGCCTCCGACTTCCCTCGCCCAAACTTCCTTCCCTCTCACAGCATCCCGGTGGTGCTTGGAGCCGTCGTGCAACCTAGGGCTTCCTGGTACGGCGCTGTAAACTTCTCCCCCTTTGCTGCTTCCTGGTGTCGGTGTCACTAGGGAGGGTTGCTTCTTGTCCTTTATTTCGCTTGATTTGCATTGCATGCTAGAGAGACGAGTGAGGTGCGCAGGAGTTGGGGTAGTAGACTTTGGAGTAGAGATTATAAAAGGAATATGTGAAAACCTAGCAACTCTCCTCGATGGCAGCTTGACTAGATTTCGGGCTTGTTGGCCATGAAACGTTGTACTAGCCTGTTGCTGATTCATTTGGATTTGTTCCCATCAACTGCCCAGGGGTTAGTCCATTCGTGCTTATCGTCACATATTCTAGCATGCGAGATGGTTGTTGCCAGAACTTCAATTCGTGCAAGTTCATTATACATCGTTTGGTTCTATACATCCGCACGTATTAACAGTTCCATGTAACCATGTTAATCTTGTTAATCTCCCTACGCCCGCCGGCCAGCTCATCATCTGCTGGGCACTTGAAGTTTGTTCAATTCATATAGTAAGTAAACACTATAATTAAGCCCATCCATTTTTTGTTTCTCTAGCACTAGTTGAACTACGTTCAGACACAACCAGTATCGTATTTGCACACATGCTGTGCTGGACCTCGCTGTACAAAAACCAGAAGTCATGGCAGTTCAAGTCAACCAACTTATGCTCCATAGTTGCAACTTTGGAACAGATTCACGGGACCCGGGGGAAACCAGTAGTCCATCACTGGGCCAAAAGCTCTGTCCTGGAGCTATCTACCTGTGATTCTGATTCTACTGCACCTTTTGAGGCCTGCAGGCTACAATACTTCTGATATGCAGGCCTGCAGGCTATCTACCATGTCAAAGTCTCCTGATATGCTTCTTGTGTGCCCAGTTTGATTGATAAAAACTTTTATGCTCTAGTTACCTCTTCTACAGTTAGTTCAATTTTCAACTAAGGACCTAACATTTGGCTTTATCATCACTGTAGTACTGTTCTACGTTGATTTTCATAGGCATATTACTTCATAATCCGGATATCTGGGCAGATTGAGCTGGGACCCTTCACTTCAGTTACTTATCAAAACCAAACATATTTGTAGAGGTAGTTATATGTGATCCTTGTATCTATAGCTATAAAATTTGAGTTGAAGGTTTTGCCAATAATATTTTTATGCGTATGTGTACATATCTATGGTGGTCTTATTTGCAATGCATGCAGCCATATCATTTTTTTCTTTTGCCACAGGAACTAGAGCATATTTAGAAACTTCAAGATGTTCTCTGCTCCAGGCAACAATTCTTTGGCTCTTGCAGCCCCTCGGCCAGGAATGGAGCTGGCTAATGTTCAGCAGCATCCAAATCAGGCCCTTGGACCTGGTGGCAAGCAACGCACATCCAGTCTGGAGGCACCGATAATGCTACTTACAGGTCACCAGAGTGCTATCTACTGCATGAAGTTCAACCTGCTGGAACTGTGATAGCCTCAGGATCCCATGACAGGGATATCTTCTTATGGTATGTCCATGGTGAATGTAAGAACTTCATGGTACTGAGAGGGCACAAGAATGCTATTCTTGACCTTCAGTGGACTACTGATGGGACCCAGATCATCTCCGCGAGTCCTGACAAGACTGTGAGGGTGTGGGATGTTGAGACTGGCAAACAAGTTAAGAAGATGGCTGAGCACTCATCATTTGTCAACTCATGTTGCCCAGCACGCAAGTGGCCACCTCTTGTCGTGAGTGGTTCAGATGACGGTACAGCAAAGCTTTGGGACTTGCGTCAGAGAGGTGCGATACAACTCTTCCTGACAAATACCAGATCACAGCCGTGAGCTTCTCAGAGGCAGCAGATAAGGTATTCACCGGTGGCCTGGACAATGATGTCAAGTGGTGGGATCTTCGCAAGAATGAAGTAACAGAATATCTCAAAGGACATCAGGACATGATCACTGGGATGCAGCTTAGTCCTGATGGGTCTTATCTCCTGACCAATGCAATGGACAATGAGCTCAAGATCTGGGATTTGCGTCCCTACGCACCGGAGAACAGGAACATCAAGACTCTTACAGGTCATCAGCACAACTTTGAGAAGAACTTGTTAAAGTGTAGTGGTCACCTGATAATCGCAAGGTCACTGCTGGGAGTGCCGATCGCATGGTCTACATCTGGGATACAACATCAAGGCGGATCCTGTACAAGCTTCCTGGGCACAACGGTTCTGTCAATGAGACTGCTTTCCATCCCACTGAGCCAATCATTGGATCCTGCGGCAGCGACAAGCAGATTTACCTTGGGGAACTTTAGATGACTATCACATTCTGAGCTAGAAGTTCCTGTGATCGTTCAATGTGAAAGCAAAATGAAGCCGCTAAAGTTCTGTTGCTTTCCCTGAGAATTTGATTGCCTTGCTGGCTGACCAGTATTTGCCCTTGTAGATTGTGTTAGCCTTGGGGCCAGTTGGTTTTATCGTTTTCAAACTGCTCCATGTTTTGTACCTGCTGGTTTCCGACGTTAAATCTGTTACCATGCGTGAAGATCACTAATTGCATGTAATGTCTCTAGAGTGTATTCCTGTTTCGGCTAGTCTTCTGGGCCAAGTTGTGATGCTGAGAATTAAACAACTTTTGAAATTTGAAATGCACTCTCAATATTATTCCTTCCTGCTGGGTTATGCATTCGTGCTTGTGTTTTGTTGGGTCTTTGATGTTTCACTGGTGTTGCTGCTTGAAAAAACAAGCTTGTGAATCATTTGAACGCCGATTCCTCCTGAATCATGTGGGAATTTATCTGATATTGTTGTTGAAAACATTCAAACAGAGTACCTGTCGAACCTGGCGCTCCGCTTTGGTTGCTGGAGTTTCGATACTAACCTTAGCTCGAGGAAACAATAAGCTCGTCATGGCAGGGATACGGATCGCGACGGCCATCGGGGCACCTGCTAACGGCAGTGATTGGTCGTCTGATCGACTGAATGCTGAAGACGTGAGCATGCACAGCATTTACCCGTTTAAAAACACCCATTGTTAAAAGTATAGTAAGAACCGAAATCTGAATCAGCTTTTGACGATGTATCATGCAATTCGATCCACGGACTCGCGACATCTCCACCGTGCCCCTACACTCTGCTATCGACTTAGCAATGGCTGTCTGTCTCCCTGATCGGTTACTGACAGTGAGGGACTTGACGGCACGGCGCTGATCGTGCTCTCACTGCGTACGTCCCTCTCTGTCTTTCTGCACCCTCCACAGTCTGGCGTGGTTCGCCAAGCGGACTGACACCGGCCTCACGCCCGTCGCCGGCCATGGCGCAGTCCGCGCGCAGCATCACGGCCTCCAGGCAGCTCGCGCTCGTGGACAGCCCGAACGGGAGCAACAGCGTGCTGTGGGAGAGCTTCTCGCACCGGAGGGACACGCTGCTGCCGGGCCAGTACGTGTCAGGGACGCCGGGTCCGAGGGGAAGCTCTATCGAGTCCAAGCGCACGGACGCCGAGTTCACCACCGGGCTGTTCGATCAGCTAGCTTGGGCGTCCAGGATCGAGTACGCACCTGCGTCCACGACGGGTGCGCGTCGCCGATCATCCACTGCGACATTTTCCACGGCAGGGCTCGGCCCGAAATTCATTACAAAAGCAACGAAATTACACCAAGGTCTTTACGAACCAGGTCTCTGCACTACTGAAAAGTAAATTGTTGGAAGTAGAGTTCATTGTTCAGAGCAGAAAATAAAAGAACGCTAAGCGAAGTAACAGCAAAGCATACATGACCACATTGGTCAGCGATGCCTTGTTCCTCAAGTGCACACCCATCACCAAGTCTTCCTTCCTTTTTGGACCGACCTTTCTCAGATAGTGATCGCCCTTTCCTCCTGGACTGTGTGCCTCCGCTCTGTGCCGTTGCATGATGTGCAATCGCCGTTTGCTGGAGGGCTTCTGCTCCTTCAGTCAGCATGGCCTTGTCTTCTTCCTTTTGTAGACCTGCCCAGTATTTGGAAACACACAAGCATAACACACGATCTCAGTAGGAGATCGTACAAATTTTTTCTCAAAACAAACTTTATTGCGCAATTTCCAAATAGCCCAGAAACAGCAGCCAGCCCTACAACGTAGAATTCCCCCCCCCCCCCCCCCCCCCCCCCCCTTCTAGGTAGTGTCTAACCCATACTAGGTACTGGTCTACGTTTTCTGGGCGACAATTCGTCCCAATCACCAGGCCAATCAAACTCCAGACATATGTTGAATGTTTCCTCTTTCTCACAGAAAGCACATCTCTTGCTGCCTTTCCACTTTCGTCTCAACAGATTATCTTTGGTTAAAATAGCATTTTGCGCTATCAACCACATGAAAATTTTAATTTTCAGTGGAATCTTTGCTTTCCATAGGGGTTTGTAGCTAACCCACACTCATCTTTACTAAATGATTGTACATGGATTTAACAGAGTAAATTCCAGATTTTTCCCAATCCCATCTGGGTATGTCCTTCTCATTTGACAGGCAGGTTGCTATTATCATATCATTAAGTTGTCTTTTCTGCTCTTGCAGATTTTCATCAGCCATCTTCTGAATGATAACATCCACTGTCTATTGGCCAAAGAGGGCCATAGTTATGTTCTGTTCCCTACAGACTTGGAATAGGTCTGGAAATCGGTTACACATGGCAGAATTACCATGCCATATATCTTTCCAAAAGTCGATATTTTTACCATTTCCAACTATTAAAGTCCTCCCTTTCACATAGTATTCTTTCACTTTGAGCAGGTCACTCCACACAGAGGAGTCACTCTGTCTATGTTCTATTTGGGAGATACATTTATCTTTAACATATTTTTTCCTCACTATTTCCTGCCACATGCCATCCACAGTGTTCCAATCTCCACCACCATTTGCATAGTAGACTTATATCTGTTTTCTAAGATCCTTTATACCTAGCCCACCTTTCTTCCTTGTTTTACAGATTTTGGACCACTTCACCGTGTGATATTTCCTTTTGGTGCCCCCACCTTGCCAAAAAAATCTTTTCCTAATTTTATCCATTCTTTTGATTGTTGTCTTGGGTAGTAAATACATGGACATGTGATAAGTTGGAACACTGGTCATACTTGTTCCAATAAGGGTGGTTCTCCCTCCAATAGAGGCACAACTACCTTGCCATCCATCAAGCCTTTTTCATTAATTTCCTTCCAAAGGGTTCCAGTCCACCACATGTAGCCTGGAGTGTGAAACAGGGACTCCGAGGTACTTAATTGGCCACTCCCCGATTGCGCAATTGAATAAATCTGAATAAAACACTGATTTCTGGTCATCAGAGTTTATCATCATTACTTCACTTTTTTGGAATTTATCTTGAGGCCTGACATGGACTCGTACATATACAACAGAAGTTTCATGTTTGTGGCCATCTCTGGATCTTCTTGCATGCAGATGATTGTATCATCTGCATATTGCAGGTTTATCACTCCATTTTCAATTATGAGGGATCAACCCTTTTATGAGTTGATTCTGTTTGGCAATTTCAATCATCTTGGCTAAAGAGTCAGCAGCCAGATTAAATAGAAAGGGAGACAAAGGGTCTCCTTGCCTCACTCCTTTTCCACTCCGGAAATAAGCTCCTATTTTGTTATTCAGTTTAACACTAAGAGTGCCTTTCATCACTACAGTTTCATCCATCTACACCATTTTTTGCTGAAGCCTCGTGTCCTCCATGCATTTAAATAAGAAATCCCAGCTCAGTTTGTCATAAGCTTTCTCGACATCGAGTTTCAGCACAATGCCCTCCTTCTTTTGCACTTTGGTATCATGTATCACCTCGTGCAGGCATAAAATGCCATCCATTATATTTTCTCCCTTTAATGAATGCATTTTGACACCTGTTGATGATCCTATCCATGAATTTCTCCAGTCTTAAAGTCAGCACTTTTGTAAAAATTTTGTATTTTACATAAGGAGACAGATGGGCCTGTACTGTTGTATCTTGTTTGCCTCCTTTATTTTTGGCAACAAAGTTATGACCCCGTAGTTCATCCTGGCCAGATCCAGCTTCTCATTATTGAAGTCCTCAAAAAGTTTCATGAGATCAAATTTAACTATATCCCAGCATTTTGATAGAATTCAATTGGCAAGTAGTCAGGCCCTGGTGCTGTATTTTTTTCCATTTGAAACACTGCATTTTTCACTTCGTCCTCAGTGATTGGTCTTGTTAACCATTCATTATCCTCTTCTGATATTTTCTCCTGTGGTGACCAACATGACCCATCCATTTCAAAAAGGGTTTTTCCCCTGGTCCAAATAATTCTTTGTAATAACTGGTTGCATGTTCAAGAAGGTTCTCATCTCCTTCAATTACTCTATCTTCCTGATGTAAACTGTATATTGTGTTTTTCCTTTTCCTCCCATTGGCAATTCTATGGAAAAACTCAGTATTATTATCCCCTTTCAAAAGCAAAGTGGAGTTGCATCTTTCATTCCAATATGCCTCTTCATCCTCATACATTTTCATAAGTTCAGCCTATATATAAGATTTCCTGTCAGAAGGTCAGGATCCAGTATACTCTCTTCTTCTAGATTTTCTAGTATAAGAAGCTCCTCATTAAGCTCCTGTTTCCTTTTCTTGATTTCTCCTTTTAGATTGTTGCCCCACCCCAAAATAATTTTAAGCCTTTTTTCTTTTATCATCCACACATCTAGAGCTGATTCAGCTTGTACATTCCTGTTCCAAATTTCCTTCACCTTGGGTTTGAAATTCTCATTTTTTGAGCCAAGCCAATTCAAACCGGAAACTTTTCCTTTTGGACTCCTTACTCATTTGTTCAGTCTCAAAAAATAGAGGGTTGTGATCAGAATATATCGAGGCATCTTCCTCAGGGATGATAAGGGTACTTTTGTTCCCAATCCCTACTAATTAGTACCCTGTCGAGCTTTTCAAGAGTTGGATTTTGATGATTGTTGCTCCATGTAAACTTCCCTCCAGCCAGATATAACTCTCTTAGTTCAAAAGTGTTATAATTTTGTTGAACATATCTGTCCTTTGCTACCCGCAAACACCTTATTTTTCTCAGAACTATATCTGATAATATTGAAGTCCCCACCAATGAGGGTGGGGTTTTGTGTATTGGAGCATATTTGTGCAAGTTCTAGAAGGAACTGCTCTCTGTCCTCCTCATGAGCCGGCTCATAAACCGTAGTAAGATCCAAATTATATTGTAATTTTTTATCAAAGACAGTAGCTGAAATAGAGTACTTACCAGTACTAAAAGAAACCACTTCATATTTATCTAGATTAATACCATACAAAATACCCCCTGACTTGCCTTTTGAGGGTAACCAGTGCCAAGCAAAGGATTTTTTTCAAATCCACCTTTCTAAAGAACTTTTCTAAAAACTTTTTTTTCATGGTTTCTTGTATGCCAATGAAACCCAGGTCATTGTCATTAATTAGCTCAGCCAAGAAAGGGCTGAGTCCTTTTTGCCCACTCCTCTGCAATTCCATATAAGACCTATCATTTTGAAATATTTATTTTGGCCCCTTTTCTAAGACATACCCCAGAGCTAATCTTGGGCTGCCTGCTGTAGCTGGATAACACTCAGAAGGAGAGTTCTCAGACCTACTTTCTTTTTTCTTTTTCTTTTTCCTATCTCTCTTTCTAGATTTTCTAGAAGAGACAGGAGTGAAACCATCATCATCTGATTCTTCCTCAATCCATTCAAGAAGCTGCATATCCACAGAGGGGATTGAGCCTTCTTGAACTTCATCTTCCTCCTTTTCATCCAGTTGTGGTCTAAGGTTCAGATTATGTCTTGCGATTTCAAGGTCTTTTAATATTTTAATTTTCTCCATGTCTCCCATATTAATTGACACACCCATTTTACTTGATTTTTCAACTAAAACAGAATCATCAAGAACAGCAAAGGAATTACTAGAGGATAAGTTAGTACCTTCCAGATTTCTTTTCTTGGCCAAGTTGATCGCTTTATCAGCTATCTTCTCGTTTCCTTTGACCCTAGAGCTTCTTCTTGTTGGTATTTATTCTCCACATTTGCTTTCCTTCTCTGTCTCACTGCCTTGGATGTAGCTGTTCATCCTCATTCACATCATGCTGGGATAAATCATCTTGCAGTTCTTGACTCCCTCCTATTTCAGTTTCATCTGATGCAGTAACATTGTTCTGTGTCTCCAAACTCCCTGTTCCTTATCTCCGAACATTTCAGACTCTTCACGAATGCTGTCCATGATAATCTCATGCGCATTGCTAGTCTCATTGTTCACATTTATATCCTCCATTTCCTGGCTGGAGTCCACAACGGGCTCCTCCTGCGTGCCATAGGCTGGACTAGGAGAAGATGCCATCTCTGCTGTTGTAACTGATACAGGTTGCCCCTCCTTTTGTTCAGACTGACAATTTGTTGTTTCCAGTAGGTCATCCATTGAGATCTTGCCACCCTGCTCCATTGCTCTCTTAGCTTCAAAGATTGCGAAGGGGTCGAACTTGGTTGTCATCATATTACTTCCATATTCATCATTCACTGTGTGAACAGTATTACATTGAATAGACCACAGTTTCCTTGCAGATTCTTTTGATTTTGATGATTCAGTCATCTCAAAGGATAACCTATCTCCACCAGGTGCTATAAGGTCACCCATTAGGAGCCCCTCATCTTCACTTTCCTCATCATTCTCAATGGTGCCAATATTCTTTCCAGCTTGATCGACCAAATCTCAACTTTTACAATCCCTGAGTTTGTATATTATAGGTCTTTTGAGCAGCAGCCATTAGTTTAGTAGGTGCTGAAGCTTGCCCTTTGTTCCCATTGCCTTGGCTAGTTTTGTCAGTAGCTTGCTTCCCTGCATTTTCCTCTAATCTGGGCTTCTTAGGAGATGGATCATCATTTTTCCTTTGATCTGGACCACCTGTCCTTGTCCACTGATTGCCTGCTTCATTGGTCACACCAGTTTGTTCTACTTCTTTTGAAAATAGAAGTCATAAAAATCCATCCCAAGCAGCCCCTCAGCTATAGCTGTCACCTTGTTGCTGTCCTTACAGCCAATTCTTACTCTCACAAAATCAAATTGTGAACATTCTCTTTATCCAGTCCCAGAGGTAGACCCACCATGGATGCTACCTGGAATATATTTGCATCTGATCTTTTGTCCACTGGAATCCCTTTAATCCTGAACCATGCAACATCCAACTTGCCTTTAGATCATATAGAAGAGCTCCATCTTGAGATTTTGATCAGAGCTGTTGGGACAGTTCTCAGTCCTCATTTCGGTGAAACAGCAAGTTCCTCAACCTTCTTTGGCCGTGGGAACCTCATCTGAAACTGCTTTTCCCCTATTTTCTTTGCAAACCATCGCCAGGTTGAGATGGTCCAGCTAAGTTTTAAACTCCTGCTCTAGCTGCCTAGGAGTAACTTCACCTTCTAGCACCTGTATGACTGCACAACTTGCCATATCCTTAGTACCCTGTTCACTTGGAATATCATCAATGAAGAAGAATCCTTGTCCAGGAGTAGCAAAACCACACAGGGAGCAATGTAATCCCAAGGTTTACGTTCTGGACATGATCTTTCAGTATGACCCCTTTTAGCACATCTGTTACATTCGACCATCCCTAGCCCAGCGTCTTCAGTCAGCTCCCTTTTCATTCCACCTTCTTTTACACCTGCTATCATCCTACTCTGTCCACTGTGATTATTCCTCACGTTGACCTCTTCCAGATGACCACGCATAACTTGGTGTTGATGCACTTGGTCCTCCTTTGGTGCCCATTTCTTTGATTCTTCTGATCTTTCTCTCAAATCAGAATTGGATTCTTTTCTTCAGCCTGCTGTTGCATATCCCCTTTGCTAGCATTCATGTACTCGTCCCCTCCCCATAATCCTTCTGCAAAGTTTTTGCTCCTGCATTACCTCCTGTGTTTTGCATGTTTTCCTGACCTCTATTCAGTTCCTCTCTTTGCAGATCATGGCCTCCTAGATTGCTGTGAAATCCTTCCTGAATGGAATGTACTCATACCCCCTGTTACCTCTATCCAAATTGACATATTTCCTCCTCTCTGGAATCCACCACGGCCACGGAATCCTGTTCCCCTTGCCTCCTGGTGCCCTCTCCCCTGCAATCCTCCTCTAGGTCTAGAACTGTTCTCATGCCAATCCTCCTTGTTCAAAACCCATACGAGCAGTAGTTCTGCCTGCTCCTCTGCCTGTTCTTTCCCCCACCAACCCATCTCTCCTCCCACCGTAGCCTCTGTCTCTGCCATACATCATCCCCAAATCCCTTGGTTCGCGTACTACCTGCACAAACGACCTCGAATCACCTCCCAAGGTCGACCACTCTCGATCAGCACCACCGAGGGGTGCTGCGAGATGGTCACCTTCAGACGAATCCTCCTGGGAACTATGATTGTCTCACAAAATCCAACCTCCACACTTTGCTGCCAAATATGCTTGAAAATCCCGGCAGAAATTTCCTTAGGGTTGTGAGCTCCCCTAAATCGCCAGCAGAGGTGAGGAGATCGGGAGGCGAGTTGTGCGTGAGGAGTGGATGTGGGAGAGAGGGAGAGAGATCGACCGGATTGTGGGGTCGATACCTGCCGCCATGGCCCTACCTCGCAGAGCACAGGGACGGACTGGTTCGACCCAGCATTCGTCCTGGTTGGGTTGCACCCGACCCCGGCTGGTCCGCGCTCAGTGAGATGGTGTCGATCGCTGCGGTGATGTGCGTGTTGGAGTCGAGGGTCCCCCCCCCCCCCCCCCCCCCCCCCTCGTCGCCGGCAGATCGCTCGTCGGCGGCGGTGCTCCCCGGTGGAGCCCGACATGGGCTCTTGGACGCTCATCATGGAAGAGTCTCTCATCCACTGCGACATGAAGCTAGGCAACATCCTCCTTGGTGGCGCTCGCTGTGGCGGTCGTTAAACCATGTTTTGACCGCCACCCTACGGTAAATAATACATAACACCAAGATTTTGTGCATAGTAGATAGGATAATAATGCTACTCCACAAGTTTTGGTGGATATTTGGATGCAGGAGTGAATAATGGAGAAAAGTGGGCCCAGTCAGGGAATTTCCCTGGCCGGCCGGCCCCACCCTAGGCCGGCCGGCCCCACCTGGTGGCCGCAAGCCCCAGGCTCCCTCCATGGGCTGGAAACTGGTCCACAACGCATAATTCAAGGCCCAACCCAGCGGATTTTGCGCCGACTTACCAGAGGTGGGCCATTTGAGCCTTAACTTGGCCCCTACTGCAATTCTGCCGCCCCCACGAAGTAGCCGACCTTCAGACCGCCTTCAGGAGTGCATCAGGAGCGTTGAGGCAGAAGGCGGTGGCCAACCGCCACAGGGGACGGCCGGCCGGCGCCCCTACTTGGCCGGCCGGCCGACCTTGGCGCCACCGCCTCTCCAGCTTCGGCTATATAATCCCCTGGGTCCTGGAGAGGCTATAAATACCCTGGCCGGCTGCAGAAACAATTCGCACCATCACACTTCATCTAAGTGTTCATTAGTTTAGTTGAGTAGTAGCTTTGGGAGTTAGAGTAGAGTAGAGTAGAGTAGAGTGAGAGCTCTCTCGGGCTTCCGGAGTCTTCTCGGAGTTCGGTATAGTTCTTTGTATCTTACTCTTGAGATATTATTTTATTCAATATAATTATATTTAGTTTTATCTTTATTTATTTATTTTAGTAGTTCTTTTCTATTTAGTTTATTTATTCGTTAAGTAAGTGCTCGTAGAAGTCTTGTTGTGGGATTCGTGATTGTTGGAATAGCGAGTACGAGAGAGTGCCGTCGTCGGAGATGACGTCGTGTGAAATCTGTGCTTGTTCATTCTTAGATAGGACTGCTCCGTTGATCAAGAGTAGCTCCTCTAGGCGGGTTGTAAGCGTGGCGCTTAGATCTTGGCCTATGCACGTTTGGCACCCAACCCACGGAGGATGGTAGCCGCGAGTGTATGTGACAGCTGCACCGGTCTCTGTAATCCACCACGTCCGGGTTGGACTCAGCAGGGTCTTAATTATAGCATACGGTTCCCTAGGTTTGAACTAGCTTCATCGGTTAACCTAGCACGTGTGTGCCCCGAAACGACATGACTTGTATGTGTATGAGCTTAGCTAGAGTAAATGATCTTTGTAGACTTGACTACTAGGAAAAGTAAATAATAGATAAACATACAGGTAGCCTTAACTCTATCTCGTTGCTCTCCCAAATGTATACTACAGTTTTCCTTTTATTACCTTGGATTTGAGGATGTGTGTGCCACCCTTATCTATCATGCCTATCTTACCCCCGTCTCAAGTATAGTTGATACATTATTTCTTTCTCCAAATTATCCAATGCATAGCTATCTTTCAGCTTCCTTTTGCTCTACTTCCCTGCGGAAATATAAATACGATAACCCTGGAATACTCCAAGGTGAAATGCTACAATGGTGATCCGTGCGCTTGTGGAATTAATGAATTTAATTTTATCGCATAAGAACCGCCAACACTCGCGCAAGCTCCTCAGCGGCCAGCAGGTGCATGCCCCGGTGACTAGTGTCAGCGTGAGGCGCGGTGGACACCAAGGCGGAGGGGGGAAGTGTACAGCGTCGTGCTGCTGATGATCGCTGCTGCCCAAAGCCCCAAACCGAGAGACCATGACTGCCCATAGCGAGAGCTCCGGAGGGTTGGGCAGTGGGCCTTTCAAGAATTGAGTGGGCCAGTAATCCAAATCAAGTGAATGGATCATTTCTTCTTCTTCTTCTTCTTCTTCTTCTTCTTCTTCTTTAAACAAGAAATACATTATGAAGTTGTGTTGGTTTTTAACATGTTGGTCATAGTTGTCAGTTGGTGCATAAGCACGATAGGACAATTATGTAGTAACATCTAGGTAGATGAAATCCAACTATTTCTCACACTACTCTAGAGTTCATCCATATTAAGTATGAATCACTCTCATCTAGAAATTATAACCAAGCTCACACTATACATTTCTCGCAGATGCATACATGTTCGAAATATCATAAAAAACTAAAAATGCAATGTGCAAATGATATGTAAATGATATGTATCTTCATTACATAGCATCACATACTTCCTCCATTCTTAAATGTCATGTATTTAAGGATGAGGTTAGTAACATGCTGCTTGGAGCAATAGATGCTTGTTTGTCGTGGCGTCTTAAACCAGCACAGAAATTGAAAGGCCCTCTACCAAATGACACTTGCCTTTTCCTGTAATCAACTGGAAAGCAATGATGAAGCTAAACTGGCTTCTTAGCTTTGCGTGGTTGGATGTGTACTTGAACACAACGCTTGCTAGTGGAAAAGAAGAGGTGTAGTGCACAATATTTGCATGGTTGCTTGTTCACATATGCAAATGATCAGCTGGGTTGTGCATGTACGCTTACATACAAAACACCCTCACAATTGCCATCACTCAGACTTACTTTCTGTTGTAAATTCGCATCCATACAAGAAAAAGGGAGGGGCGCAACAAAAAAGACTAGCTGGCAAAACGATGCTAGCTAAAACTTTACAGATAAGCAATGTAACAAACTAAACCGTGTGCACATACGACATGGCATGATAAACATATAGGCGCCATGACTTCTACCTTCCCTTTTCCGTTATAGATTATCCATATGTTGTATATAAGATCATGTAGAGTGCTTGCAATTCCTCAATCGGCTCATCGATTTGTTGGAGATAGTAGCCAGTGATCCAAAGAACTCTGTATCCATGTCAACAAGTAATGTGGTGAAGAAGAGACCATGGAGCCCCGAGGAGGATGCCCTGCTGATGAGCCTGGTAAAACAGCTTGGCCCATGCCGCTGGAACATCATCAGTGACTCCATCGTCGGTCGCTCCGGTAAGTCCTGCCGTCTCCGGTGGTGCAACCAGCTCAACCCTAAAGTGCACCACCGCCCCTTCACGCCGCAGGAGGATGCTCTCATCGCCTCTGCCCAAGCACACCATGGCAACAAGTGGTCCGCCATCGCACGCCTCCTCCCTGGACGCACCGACAACTCCATCAAGAACCACTGGAACACCAAACTTCGCAGATTTAGGCGCCAAGAAAAAGCAGCTGCATCTGCACTCGCAGCCGCAGCAGCAGCCTCGTCGTCTAGTTGCTTCACTCCCCAGGTGCCACCGACCAATATGCTGCATGATAACAACAATCTTGTTGTCGATCAACCAATGTTCGAGCGACAGTGTGTGGTGAGTCATGATAAGCCATCATCTACAGCAGTTATTTCTGACGCAAATGCTAGCTTAGGACCCAACTCCGATTATACTGATGTTGCACATGGTCCTGTGATCGAGCCGCTCATGTCACTATCGCTGAGCCTTGGCCTACCGCTGTTACCAGCAACGCCTCATCAAGCGAACAAGGAACCAATGAAGGATATCATGAGAAATGTTAGTGATAAGTCTATCGCGAGCTGTTCAGCATCACAATCAGTAGTGGATGGAAGTGCACAACTGGCGGCAATGATTCGCCAAATGGTAAGGGAAGAGGTGCAGATTCAAACAGAGAACCTTGCCTACTCACTCATGGCGGCCACAAATAGGGCCGAGGGTCATCGGCAGTGATTATTTCCATTTCATTCCAGTAGCTATTATGTATCCTCCATCGTGACTCATGTCTGTTGCCTCATGGACACATCACCTTTTTTTTTCTAACGCATCATGTTTTCTTTTTGTCATTTTTATCATATTCCAGCTAAGACATGTCTTTTTATCTTATTTACATGATCAGGGCGTGACTCACGTAGCAAAGCTTCTATGTCACTCTTTGCTACTGAACCCTGTCACCATTGCGTGACGACTAACGAGTCTAACACAAGTTTCGTTATCTTTCCCATTCCTCCTTGGTTGTAAACCAAACACCATGCAAACATGGGTCGCCCTTTTTCATCCCTCTTCAACTGTTCAGTGTTTATGACGTTGATCAAATTTTCAACCATGAACGAACAAGAAAAAATCACTAACAACTTGCTGATGAACGAGCAGAGTGTGTCATGTCAATCTGAAGCCGTGGAAGGCACCTCCAAATTCGTCAACCTCTGATTCCTCGGTCACGTCGAGGTCAGGGTCCCAACCAACCTGACAACATTTCGCCATCGATCTGCTAGTACGGACCGTGTCATGCCTCCACCTGCAATCGTAGTAGAACGCCGCGCAGGCGCAGCAGGCGACGATCTTCGCCGCAAGAAACGCCGGCCCGACGACCAACGCCGGAGCTCCGTCCCCGCACAGCCACGCCGGCGCCTGCTCGATCACGCTGGCCAATAAGCCAACGGCGACGCCGCGCGCCCTGCGCCCGGCGACGAGCGCTTCGGCCCTGCGCACGGCCGCGGCTCCCCCGTAGCCCTCCTCCGCGGCAGCGACGACGAGGCTCATCCTGCAGGCGATGTCCGAGTGCGCGAACAGAACCGGGCCAAGCCACCCGACGAGCGCCACCGACCCGGCGGCGGCCAGGAGCCCCGCGGACGCGCCGCCGGCGCCGGCCGCGGCCAGGAACGCCCTGAGCGTTAGCAGGAGCGACGCCATGGCCGTCGTGAGCAGCTCGATGTACAGCTCCGTCGCCGCCGGCCGCGCCCACGTGCGCTGCGCTTCCGCGAGCAGAGCCCCCAGGGACAGTCGTCTCCGGCCGCCGGCGCACGCCGCCGAGGCCACGTAAGCCGCGAGGACTGCGGCGGCTAGTGAGGCCAGGTACCCCGCCGGCTCGACGCGCGCTGGTTGGCCGTCGACGTGCGGCGGCGGAACCTTGGACACCGCGAGCGCCAGGTGGCAGCCGGCTAGCACGAGCACCGCGACGGTGACGGCCGAGCGCTTCGTGTCGTCTACTCCCATGGCAGTGGCCGGGGACGGGGTTGCACCTGTCGTGGCGCGCGCGATGCAACGGCCTGCTTGGCACGCTGTGCGCGTACTTGCTCCGTGGTAGTGGACGGCACGGCGGGTGTGTCACTGGCGTCGCGCCAATTGTTTGACGGCGACAAATGTACTACGTGGTGAACCCAGCTGCGACTCGTTCAACTCGACGGCCCGGCAAGCTGTAAGTTAACCAGGACAGTGTCATCAGTTTTGGATTACGTCCAAGTCAGTCAGTGCTGGCGGACGGCGCAGCTCGTTTGAAGAATTCAGAAGAGTACAACTTGGCGACGCGAAATCATCTGAAACTCTGAGCTAGCGGAGAAAAAGCTTCAGTGCGGTGGATCAGTTCACGACAATAGACAACAACTGACATCTACGCTCAGGCGTTCTCGAACAGGACTTTGCCCAAGCTGGAAACAAACTGCACATCTACAGCTGCAAACCACTTCTTGGCCCAGTGCCTCGCTGTTCGTGAGCTCGCGCGTGACGACGCCCATCCCCTCGCGACGCACGCACGCACGACGGGGCCAAGAAGAGGCCGGAAGCGGCCGTTGGGGCGCCACGCAGGCTGCGTGGTTCGCCGGTGCTCGCCGGCACGGAAACGGCGAAGGCCTCTCACGTGTTATGTGATTGACACGGAGGTGCCGTCACGGAAACAAACGCAAAAAGGCAAAGCTGTAGTTAGGCTAAAGCACCACCGAGTCACGAAGAAATCCAAGAGCCTGCACCCACAAATTACATGAAACCAGAGGCAGACTTGGCAGAGACATGACAGTACCTACCAGACACGTTCCCCGTGTTTCAAGGGAAAACAGCGAGCGCTCTGAGTTCGTGATTCTGCGGCGCTGATCAGCTGATTAGGGGGGGCTTGGACTCTAGCTCCATGGAAGGAATAACCTCGTATCTACACCCGTTTCTTTTCGTTAAAGAAACAACCAAGATTTCATCAAGTTCTTGCTTTCATCACATTATGGATGCAGCTTAAACCCTGCATAGTGAAGCGTCGACACGAACAAATATGCACGTCAGTGCTTACTTGCAAAAGTTGTTTACCTGCGTAATCTACATTGTAAGAGTCTCAAAAAGAGATCGAGAGTAGTAGTAGATCCAAAATGAGATAGTACAGGGCTACAAGCCAAGTGACTGGTGAACTTGGCAAATAAGGTTGAGGTCAGGGAGGAGGAGGCCATGACCAGCCCATGTGGCCTGGCCGGCCGGCCATTTCTGCAAGCTGCTGGCGCGCCAAGATCCTGACACGTGAACGCTGGGCCGTATTTGCATGCTACGATCTGGCCAGTACAATAATACTACTACCACTGCCGTTTGAGGCTGTATTTTTGTTGCGTCTCCGCCGCACACGTACTGCCTGTCATGATACGCGCTGAACCATCTGGTGTGGAACTACTAGTAGTGCTTTCTACTTTTCTCATTGTGCAATGTTTATGGGAGGAACACCGATCAATCAGCGATTCAGATGACAAGTAGAGGCATGTCATATCGACTCTGATGATCCCGACGTGACGCAGGATAAGGTGTGCGCATCCCTGTTATTTCCAGTGTCAAAGTATTCGCAAATGGGTAATAAACTAAGATTACCACGTGCCGGAAAACACTCTAGAGGTCGAACCGAGCCAGATATAAAATAAAGAGGCTGCACACTTTTGATGGATGCATACGAGTACTATAGATCACCACATGGAATTGTTTTTTTTATGCATGCCTCTGACATTGAGACCACGAAGAAACTAAACAATATCCTATTATCTGAAACTGTGATGATCACCACTGAAGATGAGTACACGAGTCCATGCAGCATTGGGCAGACTCGATGATTAGCGATTTCATTCACCATTTTTTTCCAACCAGTGTGACATAGGAGTATACTACCGTAGAAGACCCAGAGGCAATGCAGTTTTGACAGTGCACTGCAGTTACTGCACTCATCAGGCGGTAAATCCAAAGCGAGACTCCCGAAAGGCTCATGTGCGCTCCCCCAAAGCTCCGAGCGCGCGTCCATGTGAGCGCCATGTGAGGCAGCAATCTGCCTGCCTTTCTCGTAGCAGCGCAGCGGTTGAAGAAAAGAGAGGAGCTGCCGCTGCCGGCTGCCACCACCATTGCCCCTTGTTTCCAGGAACTTTCCGTTCCCGGCCTCGCAGCTGCATGCCGAATTGCTCATTATTCCATTCCAGTGCCTCATGTTCAGGCCTACACTACTAGCTGCCATGCCCAAGTCTCGAAAAAAGGAGAGAGAAAAATACGTTGTTGTTAAGCTTATTAACAAGCTCCGATCGAGGTTAATGCCCAATACTGACTCCATGTTGCTTAATTGCATACGTAGAAGAGACGATGAGGTCCAGGGAGGATAGACGGATAGTGCGGCGTCTGCGTATCCGCAGAGCCCGTCACATGCACGTCGAACACATCTCCGTCCGGCTCGGCCATCCCGCTCGCATGCAGAGCTCGCTGGCGTGCAGCGCTGCCAAGTGCCCGGCCAGCGCGCGCTGACGCTACATGTGCAGCCATGTGCGGCTTGTCCGTCCGGTCCGTCCATGCATCCAGCAGCAATGATCATGACGCGCCACACACTCCCAACTCGACGCAATCTTGGGCGATCACGACATGGGACGATGGAAACCTTCGCGATTGATTTTGAGCACATGCATCATGATTAATTAGCTTTACGTTAGACTTGTGGCCACCTTATGCAATGCATGTCAATGTTACATCCGAATAATCAATATGCGCATGTTACTATCACTACTATACTTTGGATCTGGCAGCTTTAATTACAACACATTGTTCTTGTGGTTCATACATTGCATCCAAGGTGATCCCCGACAAAGTGTGGTAACGAAGAGGAGAATGTTTCATTAACATGAGCATAAAGGGAGGCTAATTAGGCGCAAGAGATTACATGTGTCTCAGCCACATGCCATGTTCGCGCAAGGCCACACGATACAACGCATGCCGACCGGTTGCCGAGGCACGCAGTATTTAAGCAGGACTAGATCGAGCCCGTAGCTGATACCAATCTATCAGCAACATTGCTAGCTATCTCAGCTGCATCTTTCCTCAGCCAAAATCAAGAGAAAATGCAAGGCCGTAACGCTAGCACAAGCAAAAGCACCATGGCCTTGAAGCAAGAGCTGCTCAAGAACCTGCTGCTGAGCCTCCGGGCGCGCACCGACGCATGCCGCTTTAGTGCCATGAGCCTCCGGGAGAGGAAGCGCGCCGTCAAGGCCTCCGCCGACGTCGCCATGGCGGCGGCGCGCGGCGCCGGCGCGAGGTGGCCCAAGGCGATCTTGGCCGCTGCCGGCGATCCATCTTGTTGCAAGGTGAGGAGCAGGAGGTGCCGGAGAGTTGTGAGGAGGAGGTGCTTCGTGCGTGCGAAGAGGAGAGGAGGCTCTGCTGCCGCTCTTCTTGCCGGTGGTGCGGCGGCGAGCAGCGTCGACGTTGCGAGGAGGCTGGTGAGGAGGAGGATAATGGCGCTCAGGAAGGTGATACCCGGAGGGCGCGACGCCGCCATGGACGAGGCGTCGCTGCTCCGTGAAGCCATGGACTACGTCGTCCACCTGCGCGCCCAGGTCGACGTGCTCCGCCGCGTCTCGGAGGCCGTGCAAAGATCCAGCCTCCTCCGGTATGTAGCAATGCGACCCATCACCCATGCTAGTGTATCACCCATCTTTGCAGACTCATTTGTTACTTGTAGCATGATCCAGTTTTCCTGACTGGTTTGCTCATTTGGCATGCAGGGATTCTGTTTGGCCTCAAAGTGCACTCAAAGGAAAGGAGGCTTCGTCAAGCTAGGATGAGACAGTGAAAATGGATGGACTTACTGCTGCTTCGGAAGATGGGACGTGCGTTTGAGGTGAAAATCATGGCTGATCCGAGGTGATCAGAGGCACATCGCTCCCTTAGCTTGCGCAAAATGAGTTGTAAAAGCCAGCGTAGATAGCAACATGCTGCTGTGGATCAACAGAGGAATGGGTGCCAATTTAGTTTAAGCTGTGGTGACTCATTGCCAAAATGTCTAAGATTATTGACCAGTACTGGGTAATCTTTGTCCAAATCCTCCATATGCACATGTGATTTACATTGAAAACTGCAAAGTTTGCTTAGTATCTCAGCAATGTTTATTAATTTATACGCACCACATGCTCCCCTGCTTGGGTGTACAATACTTTGTACGAAAGACGGGCCTGGTTGTTCGTACAAGAATACCTGACAGCGTGTATTATTATGCATGTGCCTCTCTCTCCCGTCTCCATATAGTACTACATTTTCACAACTTATGCATGTCAGGTAAATTTTGTCTATGCTATACAGCTTCATCCTTTCCTTCCAAATTAAAAAAACTCGACCTGCCGGGGGTAAGACCGCCCCCGACGGCATTTGCTAAGCAGGAGAGCCTCTCACCCAGGCCGAGAAAACCTCCGAACCCCCTCCCTGATCCTACACAGGGACCCAGCTGGCCGTTGTGAGCTCCGGCGCGAGTCTTTTACCATGTGCTTTGACTCGGGGAGGACGAGGGGATTTTTTTGCACTGCAGTGAACAGTACCATTTTACCTGGCACTGTTCACCGCAGCGCCTCTGGTGCCGCAGCTCATGATCGAACCCGGGCCGACAGGAGCTTTGCTCCCAGAGCCCACTGGTGCCGCGGCTCAGGATCGAACCCGGGCCGACAGGAGCTTTGCTCCCGGAGCCCACCGGCTCTGGCCACTCGGGCGCTCCGAGCGTTGGCATCCTTCCAAATTACGCAGAGATTTTCTGCTAAAAATTGAACCATGTGGATAACAATCCCTCAGATAACCGAGTGCAGCTTGAAAAATTCTGCAGTCTTTAACAGTCTTCAGATTTGTTTGTACAAACTAGAAATTTTGTTTTGGCCAAAACCGTTGCTGAATCATCATGACAGGTCCTTTCTTCAACATAGCCCGCTGCTGCTGCGACGTTCTTCAATTTGTTCTTGTGACGCCTCGAGCCAAGCAGAGTAGGCCTTATGCGCCTCGTAAACTTGGCTCATTTTGAGCCAGCCATTCTTCTATAAAAAATGACACGCAAAGCTTTTTCGTGTTCGGAAAAAAAAAAGAAACTAGATGTTTGTCCTCCCAGCCGTCGGCAGCTCCTGGTTGCAGGATTCGGCCTCGGCCGGATTGGCCTTTACTGGGCAGCTTCTCAAGGATGCCTAATTTTTCTCAAGCGGCGCGCGGCAGTGCTCCTCCAGAGAAGTAAACTCCTTTACTTGATCTTGCTATACAGTACGTAGTACGAACAAATGAGTCCTGAACTCCTGATCCCGTTCATGGTCAATTAAATAATTTATCTCTGACGCGTGTCTTCAAGCGATTAAGGGAAATGTGGTAGGCTTCGCTGCAGCTTTGTATTTGTTTCATTTTTGGGGTGAGATGCACCCCCCGGTGAGAGGCAGCTTTCGATCTCTGAAACACAAGTCAAACTATGTACGATGACAATATACAAAGTTTCTCCTCTCTGTAGCTTTGGTATTGATCTCTATCCATCATATGAACGCTCTTGACAAGATCAAAAGTGGAGGCTGGAGAGTGGAGAAGGTCCAGCAATGTCTCTTCTGTAAAAAAAAAAAGAAAGAAAGAAAAAAAGTGGAGGCTGGAGAACATTGGATGGCATATCATTTACTACCATAATTTCTACCACCACGTGGTATTATCTTTTTACACAAGCACAACAATCTTGAAAACACGAACGATTTCAAAGTTTGCCGATATATAGATTCTGCATGTTTGTTTACCTTTTGGATTCTAATTTAGATTATATAATCTGATTGGATTATAATCTGAAATAAACGGGACTATGTCTTGGGATTCTGATATCATGTACTGAAGTCGACCCTGGCAATCTGGCATCAGTATCAGTATTCAAACAGGACAGACTAGGAATTTGAGCACGGACTAAAAATTGTAGATCTCCGAGGATATATGGTATGAATAAGAGATGCGTCAATTTGAACGTGGTACCAGTACTGATGAAGCAGCAAAGGTCAACCGGATTCAAATGCACCTTCCTCTTAAAATAACAGCCTCATGGTAGTATGGTACACAGTCGAGTGCAATGGTAGCCAAGTGTAATGCTAGTATTTTAATTGCATGTTTGATCACTCAAATCAAACAAAAGTCGATACAAGTCCAAACATGCTCCCGTTTCATAAGTGTAATTCTTCCTTTGCATTTAGATGACTATACTTTTGCCTTTCGATGAGAACCCAGCACATTCCAGTCTGCATGAAACCATTCAGTGTTAAGCCAATGAACTTGCAGACAGAAGCCAAAGAAATTCAACGGAGAAGACAGTGAACACATGCGACTTATAGACATAATTCGTTCTTTCGTAGACCCCACGTTCGAGGTGCCAAATAGCAAACCATGCATCGGCTTAACACAGCTGACATAATCGATAGAAATGACAGATTGTTGTGCGCTTGACACGCCGGAACAAGCCAAAGTCAGCAGCACTGAACACAGCTACATAGCCTAGCACTCTGTACATATTACCACACACCTCATTTCCAAGCCGGGTACGAGTTGTCCTGCCTGTTGTTCCTGAAAGCACAGCACCCAACGGAGTAGACAACGATGAGGAAGACCAGGAAAACGATGTTGACCGTAGCGATCTTCTTCCACGAGTTCTTCAGGTTGGCAAGCACGCCTGCCTTGCATGACGTGCAGTCATAGCAGAGCGCAGCCTGATCATTCGACCATGTGTTGCAATCAGGGTCTTCGGTACCGTTGAAACCATTAGGTTTGGTCCAGACGGTCTCACTCTGATAGGTGAAGTTGCAACCAGTTGGTGGCTTGCAGCATCCAGACTGGAAACAAGACATGTGTTAGTTGCAAGAAACACAATTCTTAGTGGCGAAAAAGTCTAATGCTCAAGCAAAGCAGAAAATAGTAGAATAGAATTAAGCTCTGGACTAACGAATATGATAAATATATGGTCCACTACCTGTGTTGGATTGAGTAAAACTTGCTGTTGGATTGAGTAAAACTTGCAGTTTCGAAAAAATCGATGATGCACTATTCATATATGCATTTACTCAGTAATGAAAACATCATGCATGCATCTGCAAGGGAACCATTGACTACGGACATTATAGAAACGTAGACAAACAGAACAGTTTTCAGAATGCAAACAGAAGGGTCTTCAGAAAGCAAACAACCGAGATCCAATGTTACTTCATATACACGGTTTAGATGACCGGAAAAAAAAAACCCTTATATTTTACATTTAGCTCCTGAAGTCAAAGCTGAACTAGAAATATAATCATATAGAATAGATAATGGTCTGCATGTAAGAGTATCTCTTGCTCCACATATCACATAATGAGTACTATATGTTCAGCCATGCCAACAACCAAGAGTTCAAATATTAGCAAATTTCGCAGCAAAGTAAAAAACTATTAAAATTATCGAGGCTGCACATAGCCAGTGCTGATATTAGCGTTATCACAGAAGTTGTAAATACTACATTGCACTTACGAAGGCCCAAAATAAGGGTCGCATTGTGAAATGCACTTAAAAACCACATGGTGTCATGACAGGAAGTAATAAGCAATGGAATGTCAAACACAGCATCCTGTGTTGGGATAATGAAAAAGAAAACACCCCTAGCAAACGTACAATTACCGTTTCAGTAAATCACAAACTTCATCATTGACATATTAACACCACAGGTTCAGACTTCAGAAAAAAACAAAATATCTAATTACCATTTTCCTTAGAATACTGTGCAAACAGACAGCTACAGAATTGCATAAACAGCTTAAAACTGAAATGAAATCTGGTGTAGTTCATCACTAAACAACTCATCCAGTCCGAAAAAACTGCTGAATCTTGCACTAATCTTTACCAATCTACTTTGATAACCACTAAACAGCTCATGCAGTCCGAAAATGAGAACTCTAGGGACAACCAACTGCAACCACCCCCGATCATGCAGATGCAGTCAAATATAGAATGCATGAGTACAGATATCAATCGACAATGCAGCATCTGAATCGTGGAGTAGTTCATCCAAGCTGAATGCAAAATGCACAAACTCGTGGAAATAGAATCTAGGGATAACATGAACCTGTGGTTCCTATGGTTCAGAGAACCGCACTACATGTGCAAGCAAAATTCAGAGTGTACAGATGAACCTATCCCCATAACTAACATGTGCACTTGTAGATAAACCTACCCCCATACTGAATCCTTGTGAGTTTTAATGACAGAAATTCAGGAGATCAAGGGTCACAGTTTCCTCCACGAATGACACCAAATGCACCAAAATTACCATCGCCGACAACATTGTTATAGGCCAAGACTAGTCAACTCCAGAATTCAGCCTAGAAAAAATCTACTCCATCTGAAGCAAAGCCCCCCAAAAATTTTAACAAATCACCATCAGTAATGCCCCCCAAAAATTCTAGGAAAATCGAGGATTCAGGAACGCAGAGGGGGGATTTCCAGTAGGAGAATTTGAGGATCCAATGTACCTGGATCGGGGATAGGTTGGTGTTGACGAACTGGCTGAGCGTCTCCTTCCGGGCCCCAAGCTTCTCGCAGACCTTGCTGTCCTGGAGGCAGCTCCGGATCTTGGCCCAGTTCTCGGCGTTCTCCACCCTCCGCTGCAGCCAGGTGGAGTAGTCCCCGAGGCGGTACTCCTTGTAGCCCCTGCCGGATACGACCCATCCGGCGCCGCGGTTGGTGACGACGAAGGTGAAGACGGTGAAGGCGAAGAGGAGGACGATGAGGAGGAAGAGCGCGAGGAGGTAGAGCCAGAGGAGGCAGGAGGCGCGGCAGAGCGAGCCGGCCAGGCCCGCGAGGGAGAGCGCGAGGAGGAGGACGCCGAGCGCGATGACGGGGCGCTCGAGGAACCGCTCGCAGTCGGTGGTGGACGCGCGGTGGCTGAGCCAGGCGCCGCCGCCGAGGGTCGCGACGGCGAGCACCAACACGCACGCGTTGAGGAGGCCCAGGAGCCCGTTGCTGCACCGCACCATGGCCGCCGCCGCCGCCGCCGCTCGCCTTCTTCGGTTTGTGTGGGGGCGGTTTGCAGCGACGAGGGAGACGTGGGGATTTTGCGGCGGTCCTGGGGGGGCGTGGAGGCTTTATGGCAGTTCTCGGAGGAGTTGGAATTTTGAATCTGCAAAGGGAGTTTCCTTTTTGTCCGGCGTCCCTTTTTTTCTCCTTTTTTTTCCTTTTTCGATTTTCGCAGGTGAAGCATTGGGGTCGCGTGTGTGGTTTGGCTTCGTTTGAACACAAGATTTCATCCCAAATTTCACGAGTCCTGCATTGATTTTGCACAACGTCTCAAACAAGGATGAGAGCACATGATCGTCGGTTGATTTTTGCATGGTCCCTACATTTCCACCTGCACAGAGGCTGCGGGTACAGGATACGCAGTTTAGAAAGCAACTCAACTGAAATTTGGCATAGGTACAGTGGTTTCGTTTGGGATTAGTGAGACATTGTTAGTCGAATGTTAACTGTACTGTCAAGTAGAAGGAGTGCGCCAGCACATTTGACAAATGCTGAGGGTGCGACAGATGGGACGCGTTAGATACGATCTGGCCTTTTCCTAGACGACGAAACGTTTTTTGGCACTTTCTGCTGCCTTGACGCTTCAGCGTCTGTCAAAAACGCTCGAGCTCTTCGGTTCAAAAAAAAAACATTGTTGGTAGCGCAACGGATGCAAATGCGAAGGGCGCAGAAATCCTTGGGTTTCCTTCTCTCTTAATAATGTCGTGACCGCGAAACATCTACACCTTTGTTTTAATCCTTGGATGCCCGAGTAGCAGCAGCGTGAAGTGAACCCAGGAAAAGATAAAAAGAGATAGTAGAAATCATGTACTTTGCCTGTGGCATACAGTCCTGTAACAAAGCGCCATGATCAGTTTCTTCGAGCACAACAATGGCGAGTACAGCCGGCAGTCAGGCGTGCAATGTGCAGATTAAAAATCGGAATTACTGCACGCACAACTCGGACGTACAACCGTGTCTGACTAATCAACTTCTTTGTCTGCATGTGTGCGTTGCTGATTTTTTGCCTCGCGCCGTGAGCTGCTGATCGTGAATAGCTGGTCGTACGGGTCCGTTTGGTACAGCTCCAGATTCACTGAGAATCAGAAACGTTTCAGATTCTAACCAGAACGTTTCACAACTTGAAACAGAATCACTTCAGAAACCGTTTGGATAGTTTTTTGGATTCAGATTCAAGAAAGAGAGGAGGAGGAGGTTTAAAATGACTTATTTACCCTTGGTTCAAAAAGAAAATGATCTCTTTTTTTTTTTGAGGAAAAGCAAATGATCTCCTGGGCGGCCCATCACACGAGCGCTTGCTAGGCCCAGCCAGCCAGCCCACCACCAGGCTCGATGTCATCTTCTTCCTCAGGCGAACGCATCAGAGAAACAGGGAAGAGAGAGAAAGGTAGAAACGGGGCTCGATTGGCGGTGCTCCAGCCACTAATCAGAGGACGAAAGTTGGGGGAAACGATCTACGGGCCAAGAGCAACCAATTTTTGATGTCTGATTTGAAGCGGAAGATCAGGCGGTGCTCCTGGCGGCGGCGGTGTCGTCCCCGATCTCAGCAGTCCGGTACGCGTTTTCGTGAAATGAGACGGTGGCAGTTCCCGTAAGTTTGTTGACATGTTGGAGGGCAGTCTGATAGCGGGAGGGTGAGAATCGGAGCGGAACGCCTGGAACACCTGTTTCGGTGATTCACGGCCGTAGTGTATTTCGCTGGCTGGAGCGTTTCGCTCCGATTCTGTGCCAAATCGTTTCGTCTTTTTACCGTTGGAAGTGATTCTACCGATTCATGGGAGAATCTGAATCGTTTCAGCTAGCCAAACGGACCCGTAGTATAAACAACAGTCGGATGTATAGCACGATTCGTTAAAATAGGTTTGCTGAATTTTTTTAAGGTTTGGAAGGTGCAGCACGTAGGACAAGGGATGCTTGGCAGTTGCCAGACTGGTGGTGCAGAGAGTGAGCTCCACTAGGGATGAAAACGGTCGGAAACGATCGGAAAATACCTTAAACCACTTTCGCTCGTATATTTTTATCTCGAAATCGGAACAAAAACGGTAACATCGGAAACAGTTACGGCATCAGAAATAACGGAAACATCGAAACGAAGTAATCTGAGCGGAAACATATCGATATCGGTCAAAAATGATAGCTCATATCGGACAGCGCGATGCCGATGTGGTGTCAACCTATGTGACGGAAGACGAGGAGACAAACAAACGATATATTTTCCCATGTGTGTCGTGTAATCTTTAGTATCATGTTTATATTTCTATCCTATAATACGCTGCTACATACACATATATGAGCTGCATGCATAGATAATAACAAAAAGTAGAAACATGATAATTGCACAAAGTATGAAATGGTCAAATACTAGAATGTATTGAATGAAATGCTTCTAATAATCAGTCTCATGCATATATGCTCGATTAATATCGGATAAATACGAAAATTTCGGTTGTGATTTCGGTAAATATGGTAATATGATAAACGGACGGAAGAATGCCCAAATCATTTTTGAACCATATTTCATATTTGTCACTCCAAATACCGTCCAATTACCATATATTTTTGAATAAAACGGATATGATCGGGAAAAAAGTGAAAACGGCGCCGGTAGTTTCGGAAAATTACCGTTCCGTTTTCATCCCTAAGCTCCACTGATTTGTCATTTGTGGCATTACCATGGGCCATGGGAATATGAATTTCTAAATCAGCAATAGCCCATCGACAGGAAGGATATCCTTGTTGGAGCTCAAAAAAAAAATGATATCCTTGTTCCCCTCAAAACAAAAGATGAGATATCCTTGTTAACCACTGAACGTCAGTAATACTAGCAAATCGTGAACGCACACAACGACTCGAGTTCCAATGACTGAGCTGTCATGCCACTGCTGATCTCTAGTATCCTTTTAAGCCATGCTCGTCATTCTTTTCATGCAACTAAAGGGAAAAAGGAGATGTTCTGCAAAGCCGCGTTTCATCAGTTATTAACAGTGTAGACTCGAGCAGCTTTTCAGGGAATCTCATTTTTGCCTTACTTTTTTAGCCGATGAAAAAAAAAAGGGGGAGTACGGAACAAAAACCAACAATAACGACGGTATGGAATTCGGGCCATAGGCTGCGACGGGCCGGCCCATTGTGCGTCGAAAGGAGGAAAAATTCAGCGCCACGAGATCTCGGGCCGAAAATTCCCAGCCCAAGGGCAACACAGATCAAAGGAGGTTTCGGAGTCGTAGAGAAGCCCATTCATTGCGGTATCCGTGTACGTACAATACTATAGTAGTAGTACATGTGAACCATTCAGCCAGGTCGTCGTCATCATCATCAACTCAGCTGTGTGGTACAACACGTAATAACACGCCCGCCCGTCCAATCCAATCCAATGCTGGGGCGGGGGAAGACATCGATGACACGTGTTATTCCGGCCGGCCATGTCGCTCACGGCGGCGTGAGCCCGTGCTTGAGCGCCGCCTTCCACACGACGTCGATCCGGTCGACGTCGATGGCGCCCACCTCGTGGTGGTCCCACCCTTCCAGGCAGTGCACTACGCCGCCGGCGTGGCACGCGTGCACCACGCCCCGCTCCATCGTGTACTGCAAGCAATCCATCAACCAGTCGGTCAGTTAGCAAGTGCATCGCGCATGGCCTCGATACAAAGCGTTTGGTTGTGACGGTGGGATGCGTGCGTGCGTACCTCGCAGGAGCCGAGGCCCTCGACGTCCTTGGGGAGGCGCATGGCGGCGAGCTTGCCGTAGGTGCAGTCCCGGCGGAATCCGATGATGGGCGGCACGACGAACTGGTGGAAGTGCGTGCCCGGCGGCGCCCACCGCTGCTCCCGCGGCGACAGCCACTTGCCCACGATCCATGTCTTGCAGTTCTGCGCCGCCTGGTACTTGCTCACCTGCACCAGGTACGCCTGGAACTCAGCCGGCGCCTCCCGCTGGATCTTCAGGAACCGCTCCGTCGACAGCGTCAACATCTGAAAAAACCCAAGACAGAAGAACATTATTCCATTGGCTGTAAGTTACCAGGCGGTTTGTTTCGCTGAGCAAAGCCAGACGCGCGTACCAAGACCCTGATCTTCTTCCTGCAGAGGTACAGAGCGATGGCTCGGCCGAGCTTGGACGTGGCGCCGGTGAGGAACACCTCCTTCACGTTGCTCGGGATCTCGTTGAGAATCACGGCAGCCGTGAGCGTGTTGCCGTGCACCACCCTCACCCGCAGGTTAGGGTGCTTGCCCACGAACAGAGTGCCGCCACCATTGAGCGCCTCGTTCTGAAAAAAAAAGGGAAGAGAAGGACATATGAGAAATGAAATGTTTTATATATGGTGACAAATCCAAGCGCGTGGTAGCATTTCATGGCAACTGAACTGACCTTGTTCAGCGCAGCAAGGCTGAGCACTTTGACGCCCATCTTGTCGGCTCTCAGGATGGCGAGCTCGATCTGACGGTTGATGCCCTTCTTCGCCGACGGAATGAAATACTGCAGCAAACGAGTCAGCAACAACTACTACTGGAAAAACCAGCAGTGTATGGAATTAGCCGGGACTGAGTTTGTATACCTGGAATCCGTATCTGGGCACGGTCCATGTCTGGTGGAGGCGTCCGCGGAGGCAGTAGAAGCTGACGGTGTAGGTCTTGGAGCAGAACCACTGGACGATCATGAAGGCAAAGGCGAGGGGCCAGAGCGGGAGCAGCACGAGGTGCGTCGAGAAGGGCAGCGAGCTGCACGACCGGAACCCGAACGGCACGTGCATCGACGACGTCACGTCCACCACGTGCGCCAGGAACACGAAGTCCGGCACACGGTCGTTCTTGCCTGCAGAGCAAAGCAAACTCGTTAAGAAATTTAATGGCGTTCTTTTTTTAGATAAAGGTAGTGTCAATTTCTTCATGTGCATATGATAGACGAGGGCATCGTCGATTCCCACCTTGGTCGATCTCCTTCTGAAGCTCCCAGGATTTGGAGTTGAGGGTCCCTCCGAGAGCATCGAACAGAGGCATGAACAAGCAGAAATTGCAGTCCTTCTCCCTGTGGTGCAGGCTTAAATACCTGCGGAAATGACAACATGCATGCGCTCACGAATCAACCGCCGTCTTATTGTCTTAACAGACAAAACAAAGAAGAAAATATCTGAAACTAATCTAGAGTCAGCCGTCAGGTTGACAGGCTGAATAGCAAGTTTCTCAAATTTGGCAGCATTGCAGGACCATTTTTATTTGTCTAACTTATTCATGATCTGCAGCGACCTGGAGTACTCTACTATCCCTTTCCAATTTCATGCACGTTCGCGTGTTCTCATGCGTAAAATGCTCATTAAGCTCGTACTTAGCGATCGTGCCAATGTCAAGACTGTCATAACAGGACGCCGACCACGTGAGAAGTGAGAACAGAGGCGTTATCCGTGAACAGTAGTGAGAGAGAGCTTCCCAGTCCGATCACAATTGAATGCCCAAACATGGGCTGCTGACTGCTGATCGATTCTTGCTGCGTTTCGCCGGGACCCGGGGCCGTGGGCACTCACGTCAGTTGGCCGTGTCCGCTATTGGCCGTACTTGTCCGGCCGGCACCGCCGTAAAAGCGAGCTGGCCACGGGAATTCCTTGACGACGGCGTGCCTCACATCACATGGCGCGGCCTGCACAGGATAATCAAGGGGCGGCATGTGCGTACGCATACGGTGATTGCGAAATAATAACTCGTGCAACCCTACACGACGCACATGTCGTGTTATCATCCATCGCATATCCATACCAGGTCCGGCCGTCAGGTCAATTTGGCACGGCCGTTTGTCTGTGTCTGTGTGGCTCAATCTGTGTGACGTGATGAACCGTGAACTTTGAGGCACAGCCGCCTCTGCGTACGCAGCACTGAGCCCGGGCGGCCGGCCCCTTGGTTGGCTGGTGCCGCTCTGTGAGCCACCGAGCCTGACCGGGACAGTCGGGGAACTCGTTGGCGTATTCGGGCAGTACGGGGTACAGGGCCCGATCCGGTGCAGCGAATTCAACAGGAGGGACATTCTCATGGATCAGCACAGCGATACTAGATCTGCACGCAATTAGTGGATTATGATGTTTGGTTTGGTTCATTGTGGCAAGCTCAACGAGCTGGGTACCGAGACAAAGGGTTCAAAGCCTACTTACTACTCGATCCAACCTACAGTTTACAGCGCCTAATTATCACCAGGACGAGTGTGTTCCAATCCGACCGTACCATGCTCCGCCGTCAGAGAACCCAGAAAGAGTGCGTGTTTGCTGTAAAGCTTGCAACATGATGAACTAATAGCAAAAGAAACTTTGGTGTTTGCTTGTGTGTTCTCCTCGGCCAGAAAGAGATACACACACGTAGACACGGGAAAGTACAGCGGCCTAACTGCAAACATGTTTGAGGTTGGGGGCCGTTTGGGGTTTGCTTTGCTGGTAGTACTACTCGTATAGCTAAGTATTAATTGGAGTATACGCAAAATGGCTCCATCCATATTCCATGTCGCCTTCCCCATAAATACGGTGGGTGGTGCTGGCCGTGCACAGTTTGATTTTGCTCGCGGAACAGCGGGGCGGTTGGCGGCAGGGTCGTGTGATCGGCGCCTTTTGAGGTGGTTTGGATGGCGTTGCCGTTCACGTCCATGCTCTGCCCTGGCGTCTACTGTGTACTGGTGCGCACACGGCACAGTCCACAGCATGTGCGCATGACCATCATCGTATGCGATCAATCATGCAGTTGTACGCAGCTCAGGTACCTCTACGAATACTGGAGCTAGAGTGGTGCTTTTATCCTTTTTTACGTCAAAAATTCAATGCACAGAAGATTTGCAGATGAACTACATACTAGACTTAATACTGGCAGGAAAAGGAACTTAGTAGCACTGCGAGTGAGATGATGAGGTTGCTTACGTTGGGGTGTAGATGAGGTATCTGAGCGGCGGGAAGGCGGCGAAGGCCTTGTGGGAGATGACCTCCACGTTGCTGTACCCCATGCACCGGAGGTAGTCGAAGAGGAGGACGTGCCCGTAGACCAGGCTCACGGACCCGGCGCCGGCTAGGAACGCACCGGCGAGCGGCGCCGCCATCGCCAGCGTCAGGATCAGGCTCTCCAGTGGCGTCCCGAACCCGGCTGCAGATCATCAGAGACACAGAAAAGTCAAGTGATTAATTAGCGTCTGAGCAACTCGGCTGGGATGGAAGAAGAGACGTCGTTATCGCGGAGATCTCGCCGTCCGAGGTGAGAGATCGATAGCGCGGGTCTGGCCAGCGTCAGCTCAGCTGCTTGCTTACCCGTTAGCGCCTGGGTGACCGGGGACGAGTGGTGCATGGCGTGGTACTGGCTGAAGAGCGGGCCCCGGTGCAGCGCCCGGTGGGCCCAGTAGAAGGCCGGCTCTGAGATGCTCACGTGGAGGAGCAAGGCCACGGCCCACCCCCGCGGGTCCCACGCCCGCAGCTCCGTCACCCCCGGGAACAGCGGGTTGTTGATCACCATGGCCGCGATTAGGGATTGCATAATCAACAAGTTATCCCTGCGAACATGAGCAGAGCAAAGGTCATGCCATGCTTACCACGCGATAAATCAGCACCTAATAACTCTACTTCGTCGTGTAGCATCAGGATAGTGGGAGAAATGCAAAGGCTGGTTCTCCGAACAGCAAGCGATGGCCATGAGAAATCATGAACACGTTCTTTTTCTTTCATCAAAAGAGAGAGAGAGAGAGAGAGAGAGAGGGGGAGAGAGAGAGAAAAGAAACAGCTAATATCATGCTCTTTGAATGATCTTTGGCTTCCCCACTCACCCAGGGGCACTTTGCAATCAATTTAACGAACACCCAAACGCAGAGAGAATTATTGTGCATTTACTACCAATCGTGATGCGGCCCCCAAGCCCAACGGTCCAACCTCAAAGAACACCCGAGGTGCCAGTCGCACATGAGAACCGGGAAGATGGAACCATGCGCAGACCCCATATATGGACGGTCCGATCCCTCCAGATGCAAAACTACCAATGATTCCTCTGCTTTCCATTTCGGCCAATCAAAATCTCGGACATCCATCCGTTTCATCAAAATATGAAGAAAGACAAGTTCTGTACTGTGAGCTTCTTGTGTGTCAAGTATAGTACGGAGTAGCTACTCCACTCGTTTAAGTATAGTACCAGCGAGAGCTGAATTGCTTTGACGACGATAGTGCTAGCTAGAAAGTTACCAGTCCCACTCGGCGTCGATCTGCCGGAAGTCGATGCCGTCCTTGACGACGCGGCGGCGGCGGGTGAAGAAGAGCATGTTGCCGTAGGAGAACCAGAGCTGGAAGGTGAGCGAACGGAGCGCGAGGAGGACTAGGAGGTGGAGGCACCACGATTCCAGCGGCAGGCTCCCGCTCTCCCTCCACGCATGCGCCACCTTCGCCACCAGAGGCCCGTACAGCAAGTACTGCACCAGCGAACAACAAAAGCCATAGAAACGAATACTCGTTAGTCGTTAAGCTAAGCTTCCGTGTCCAAGCAGGAACAACGTACACTCTTAGAGCAATATGGCAGAAATGAATCAGGGACGATCAAGCCATGGTAGTCTTGCCTTGTATGAGCCGAGGCTTGCCCATGGCCAGGACGCTAATGGAGAACCCATGGCCCGGCCAGGAAGAGAGGGGGCGGGCGTTCACGAGGAGAGAGAGTTGGGAGAGAGAACCCGTTTGCGTTGGGATATCTCACCTCGAATGCGTCTGGGACGCAACCCCGTCTCTATTTATAACACGAGTAACGGGCAGCAAAAATAGCAGGGCTTAAATGGCGTGCTCCCTTTTTCCACCAACTAGTAATTGGGTAGGCAGAGCTCCAGTGCCGTATTCCTGCTTTTTTAATCAATTTAGCGGAACAGCACATCAAATAAGTACTGTACTTGATTCGTTTTTCCAATCTTTAGTGATGTGTGACTAGCTACCTTCAATCTCACTTTTTTTCGTTCCAGCAATGTACTGTTACTGAAGGAAAAAAAAAACTCGTCCGTGGAAATTAGCTGCATTCGGACATACAGGGCTCCTGCAGTACTGCTCATCCAGCATCCTTGTAACCGTTCATCCCATTTCTGCTATCGTCCAGCTCAGCGTGGGAATCTGGCTTGTGTTTGACGTACAGCGTTGCATGATGCATCGTGGTCCATATCCGTCTATGTTGCTCCAAGACGTACGTGTATACTCCTATTTATGTGCCTGTGAAACTATGGTGTTTGGGTTGCTGGGATATTCCGCGCAGAATTGTGCATTCCGTGACTGGTTGTGGTTGCGATCGATAACTATAACCAGCGAAGACGAGTGTATCCTCTAACAACCCAAAATTAATGGGTGGACTGGTGTGGTCCGAGTAGATACAGTTAGTATGTAATGATTCTGCTTCTTGTCTTCTTTTTCTAATTTTTGTGAGGCAGTCCTGCCTGTTTTCGTGATGCTAGTTTGCTTATGCATTTGAGATTTCTTGATGCCGTTATTAATTTGGTGGATTTCTTCTCATCTCCGCCATGAGCTTAAAGCCACTTCCAACTAACAAAGCATCAATCTTCGACTTATCTTAGGAAAATTGGTGAGCTTTAACCCTACGAACGTTTGGATCATGTAGAACAAATATTCAGTGAGTGTGAAGTTTTGTGCACAAAAAAAATATAATAGAAACATAGAGCTAGTCATCTAAAAGCTGAAGTTTTGCTAATGAGGATGTTTTTAGATGCGGCAGTAGTAGGATAAGACACTCCCAAAGACAGTATACCGTGCACATTATTCGATCGCACGTTAGATTTTTTGTATGACATGGCACAGAGTTAAGAAGAAAAGAAAACAAAGTTGTATCACCATGCGTAATTGCTAGGAAACCATCATAACTAACCATTTTAGGATATGACAGTGTAGTTCTATTATGCTCCGAATCTATTGCGCGCTCTCTCTCTGGATTTAGCAACATGATTCAACGATTACAAAAAGACTACTAACTAATAAAGCCACATGGCACATCTGTCGGCGGTGCATCAATGGCGTGCATCCACTAAATTGCTCGGATCGTTGATTGTGGGAAGAACAAGTATACATACGTAGTAGCACGGTGGCACGCGATGCCCCTGCGGCGTGTGCATGAAAACGGCAAAAACGGAAGTGGTCGGGCCTTCTCCGCACGTGCGCTCTGGCCCTGGCTCGTGGCTAAAGCCTCCCTCCTATCGTACGATTCGTATGGTTGAAAATATCCTTTCTCCGTGGATGAAATGAAATGGAAATATCTCACCGCAGTGCGCAGTACATTGGTGATCACCCATGGTACGCTCGCGCGCATAATTACCCGTCAGACGTCCGTGTACTATCGTCCGCGCCATTGATATTTCCAGATCATTAAAGGTATACAGTACTACTCGCACACAGTCACACAGAGACGACACTGCGTACTCGCATCTTCGTGTGAAACATAGCACATGCTAGTAAAATCGTTTGCGTCTTGTAGTGTTGTACTGGTCTTTTTTACAGTGTATCAACTGACAGCATGGTATCGTTGCTGCACTGCACTAGTAGTTACAGACTGAAACCCACACACACAGATCATGTTAAAAGACTGAAACCCACACACACCATGTTACCGTGTCAGTAATAATAAATCAGCAAAGACTCGGAGAGCGACTGACTCACCGCGGCGTGTACGTGCTACTACCACTGTTCCGCTGTCAGCACAAGGCTTTTACTACTGCTAACTCTGAGGAGGTGAAACCGTGATTGCAGTGCAACCCTTCTTCTTCCCCGGTGAATATCTCAGCCTGGGGCGCGACATCGGTCGCAGTCGTTGCGGTTTCCACTACAACACGACTGCGCGTGCGTTGACTGTGTCGTAGCAGCCAGCGTCGTGGCATGCCCGCCCACTGCCGATCGCTGATCGCACCACCGGCCAATGAATAGTTCGGCGGGAAGGCTGCCGGAAAGCTAGCCGAGCCAGCCTCGCGCAGTTTTCTTCGCATGTGCGGTTGGGAGTTGGTTTTTTTTCTCCCTCCTGTTCGCCATCTGCACTGCAGTTAGGAGTTGGGTTTGTTTGCCCCGTCGTTGCAACACCTCTGTCCCTTTCCCCTGCCATCCGGTTAAGTGCAGCGAATGTGTGCTGTACGTACCATGCATCTACACGCCGGCTGCATAACTACGCACCCGTGCCGCCCGAGTCAAACAAATCAGACGATCGTTGGTGTGTTGTCACCGTCTTTCCCCATTTATTCCGGTGTGCGCAGCATGTATGTAGTATGTGCGTCTTGCACTTGCGCTCGAACTGCAAAGGCGAAAGCCAAATCGACGTGAGATGCCCGTGAACGCCGCACCTGGTCGTCGCTCGGTGCCGCACTGTCTGGCAGCAGAAACCCGCGTGCACCTTGAATTCGCCATGGCTGCTGCCACTGGCTGGCTGATGCGTAGCAGTCAGTCATCGCTCCTTCCTCGATCGTCGGCTCACCTGCCACCTCCCAACAAGTAACTGAACAAGAAGACCCCAGAGCCAGTCCACCACAGGCAGCCGCCAGACACAACACCGGTCCACACCATCCGAGCTAGCAGTAGTTGATGAGCTGAGCACCGCCCCCGGCCGGCTAAGTCCCGGGTCAAGATCGATGTCGACTCGCGCATGGCTGGCTCCCAACAAGTCTGTTGACTGCACAAGGACTCTCGGTTTCACTATGTCGAGGACGGAAAAGATGCTCGATCTCGCATGTGTTCTTCCACACCCGGGGCATCTGCGTTTCAGGCTTTCGGCTCCATCAGAACGCCGCATCCACGTGCCGACCGCACGGCGAGAGCATGGCTTCCGCGCGTACCGTGTCCACGCGCACCAGTCAGAGCATGACTGTAGTTCTAATGGATGCGTTCAGCTGGCTGGCTGTTGTACGTAACGTGACGCCAAACGGGGAGTAGGGCTACTGGAGTACTACTCCTCCTTACCGGTACACGACGTAGAGCATGCAGATCGAAAGCCTGGCAGATGCGCACCGCGCCACTCAAACACTGTGCGTGCACCGGCGGGGACCTTTCACTGTTGCGAATCAATGTGCGCCCATGCCCGTCCGCAGGCGGCAGGGCCCCCGGGGAGGGCGGCGGTGCGTATCAGTGGTGGACTGGTGGTGATGTCCATGTCCTGATGAGGCTCGGAGCTCGCCAGCAGCCAGCGAGCGAGCGAGCACCGCCACTTGCAACGACGCGGTCAATGTTTTTGCCGCGCGCGCCGTGTGAGCATGTCGGACGACATTAACCGAGCAGGGGCCGACCTAGGAGGACAGACGCGCTGTGGACTTGAGTTAGTAGCCGCCTGGTTCCTCGTCGTGCGCGCGCCAAAACCGTTGCAGGCGTCTCGCTTGGCCACACCAGAGATTATACTGGGCGTACGCCATGTTGTTACTAGGCGGGCCAGCTCCAGCCGTGGCGGTGGGATCGGGTGACGCCCGCCGCGCCACGCCACGCCACGCCACGCCTGCGCGGGTCACCGGCTGCCGGATCGGGGGAAGCAGCGGCACGTACGTCCCGTGGCGCGCTTGCGCGGCCGCGCCGAATCACCGATGCAGGAGTAAGGGGGGAGTCACGGGCGATCCGGGCGGGCGGCGCCTTTCCGCGCGCGGTTTGGCGTGGGTGCTTGCCGAATCGCGCGATGGGGGCGGCCCGTGCGCCGCCACATCGGGAAATAGGTGCCAACCGGCCGGCGGGCGAGCCGTCGCCGCTGTGGCTTGGAGAGTTTGGAGTCCAGGCAGGACGCGGGCGAGCTAGGCGCTTTCGGTGGGTTTCCGGATCGGGGTTGCCGGGTCGGGGTGGACACTCAATGCGGTTTCGGTGCCGACCGTTCCGACCGGCCAAGTTGATGATTGCGGTGCGGTGATCATTGGAGAACGGACGATTTCCATGAACGAGTGATTGAACTGTGGAGAAGGAGAGGGCGTGCGATGATTGGGCCAGCCGATCGGATGCGTGGAAATGTGGAATGAGATTCCAGGGGTCAGTGAATGGCGCTGGGGCGTGGATGAACATCGAAGCAATGCATGTTATCGTGGAAAGTACGGCACCGTGACATGGATTGATTAACGGAAACGTAGCATCATGACAAGTGTCCGAACATTAACTACCTCGCAAGCACACATAGACCTTTAGCTCTTGATGAAGCTATTTCAACGTTTTATTATGATATAGGATTGACAACACTGACGACACAAGAAGGCCATTACACAAGTTCAGTCCCACGAACAGAGCAAGTAGCGCTTAAACAAAACCAAACATGAAACATGCATGCATTCTTTGGCGGTGCATTTCCTTCCTCCATGAAGCACCTGTTTTAGTGGTGCTTTTTTTCTTTGGCCAGGTTTTGTGTTGGGCTGAATCTTTTCTTAGTGGTGCTTAGCCACCCAACCAGCATTTCCACCACCAGCACCAGCGCCCAAGCCGTAACCCGCTCCAAATCCTCCTCCACCACCCATGCCGAAGCCTGGACGGGCTCCAGACCCAAACGCTCCTCCAAACCCTTGGCCTCCTCCAAACCCTTGGCCCCCGCCAAAACCCTGACCAAATCCTGAGTTTGAGGTTGAGCCAGATGATGAGCTAGACCAGCTTGATGATCCGGCTCCTGAGAAAGAACCAGAGCTGGACCATGAACTCGAGCTGGAACCAGCATTCGAGGCAGCTCCAGTGTCTGGTCCAGATAATACAGTTGAGCTAGTCCCAGAGTTCGAGCCCGACCATGCACCGGAATTAGAGTTCGTGCCGGCGGAGTTGGCACCGGAAAACGAGCCGGATTCGGAGCTCGAGCCAGCGGCAGCAGACGACCCAGGGCCTGTCTGAACCGCATTACCGGTCCCAGCACCAGAGCCGGTCCATGACGAGGAGCCGGAACCTGCACTTGCACCTGAGTTGGAGCCGCTTCCTGATGCACTAACAGATCCTGAGAAAAGAACTGTGTAAGTGTTTTTTCCCCCATTGCGTCACGAATGAAACAGTAAAACTAAAGTTCATTTTCATGTTACACCCTACAAAACGTCAGGTAATGCTTTTATATGCTTCACCTGAGCTTGAGCCGGAACCAGACATGGAGTTTGATCCACTGCCTGATGCACTGAATGAACCAGAGCTCGAACCAGCGCCCGAGTTTGAACTTGACGTGGACCCAGAGTTAGCATTTGAACCGCCGCTCGCTCCACTGAACGAACCCGATCCTAAAGAAAGTAGTAGAAAACTAAGTGAGGCCAAATTGAAAGTACTGGTGCTAGTTACAATTTCAATAATTAAATCACTTGCTAGTGATGGTTAACCTGAGGATCCGTAGGACATTCCACCGGAGGCAGACGACGACCCCGATCCAGACATTGAGCTAGAACCCGAACCTGATGCACCAAAACCTGAGCCTGTGGCCATGCCAGCACCGGAGCCCGAATTCGATGATGAACCAGAGCCACCAACTGATCCCGAGTATGCACCACCAACAGCACCTGAACCCGACCCAGACCCTGACCCACAGTTCGAACATCCACCACTTGGCCCAACACTAGACCCGCCACCAAAACCAACCCCTAAACCCGAACCTGAACTAGCTCCAACATTTGAAGATCCACGACCCCGTGAACGGTACGTTACTCCACTCGAGCCGGAGCCCGTGTTAGACCCAAAGTTTGAGCCAGAGCCAGTGTTACAATCTGGCCCACCATTTGCCCCACCGTTCGAACCGACCCCAACGCCAACATTAATAGACGTGCCTAAACCTACCGACCCTGAGCCCAAGCCCGATCCTGACCCTGAGCACGATGACGTGCCTGAACCACAGCCTGAAGCTGAGCCCCCATCACCAGCTCCAGAAGCAGAACCGGAGCCATAACCATACCCAGAGCCCATGCCCGACCCACGACCAGACGCACTATAAGAACCACCATTTGGGCTGGACCAAGCGCTGTAAGCTGACCCCTGGCCTGAGCTAGAGGCCGAGCCAGAGCCACCAAGCCCGAGATCAAGCCCAATGCCAAGACCACCGCTGGCACCTATGCCTAGGCCCAGGTTGCTCCTCCTCACTGGCCTGCCCTTTGCAATGCCTACTGAAATTAGCACCACAAACAAAGCAAGAGCAACAGCTCTCGTGGATGCCATCGCTGATCACTGATCGAGCTTGATTTTGTGATCGCTGATGGTGTGTTCAGGGTGAAGTCTATGCACGTATTTATAGCCGCAGTTTTCGATTAATAATGTATTGGTCGCACATGATGCTTACTGTAAAAAGGTGGCTGGATTCCTTCACGCTTCACGGGTGCATGTGGGCATGACCTAATGCTTTGGAGCTTAACCATTGGCAGTTCGTCTTGTCCTAGGAAGTGGCCAGAGCCCAATCAGTGGCTGCAATTAATTGCCAATTTGTTTCGCTAGTGTTCTGAATACTGAATAGACGTTTCTAGATTGGGCACGCGGCATGCCTCATGTGAATGCTCTGGTGAATATTTTGAGTAATGCATATTTATCATGGTCTGTGATTAGATTATATAACTGATCCTCAATAACATCCGAGGCAAGTTCAATGATATCAACCTTCTGCAACTTAAGTAAGTTAAGCAACTTTCAGATTCTAAAAAGGAATGGAAATTTTCTGAAACAACGGGTTTCGTCAAAATACAGGAAGCCCTTGAAATGGAACTACAGAATATAGTTGCACCTGATCAGAAGAATTCCTAAGCGGGCAAAAAAGAAGTTACTTCTGAAGAATACAATTGATGCCTGTCACATTCTAAACTACCAGTAGCAGGATGTGAGAATGTTCATCATCAATCATTTAAGGAGACAGAAACAAGTTCGATTTTTAATGTAAAAAATGCTGTGATCTTGAATTAGGCGAAGTTCACAGAACGGAATCTAATCAGCTGCTGCTGACGTGGAGGTCCTGATCACCACTAATGTAGTTTAAGACATAACACTTGGAGCTTAATCTTTGTCTTTAGAGCTGTCTTCAGAATCAATGTACAATCTGCACCAAATCCTCATTCTTTTACAGACACTAGCAGAATATTTCGGCTTTATTATACAGGGGAATGCAGTGCTGAGCCACTCAAGTCGAAATCAGACCCCTTTGTGAACAAACTGATATTCCAAACAATTCAGCCAAGATCGTGCCACAAAAGTCATGGAATCTTTTCCCGGGTTAGAAGAATTACCAGTAGGTTAGTAAGCTTGCATCAGCTGTGAAACTTGATTTGCTAATTCAAAGTACAATGGTTTCACCTGCAATCTGAGATTTCGATTGTACTCTGATTGTAGTTTCGTTGACATTCTTTTCTTCCTGCACGAGTTCAGTTGAAAGACCTTTGGTAAATAATACTACAATGCGATTCATAACAAATTACAATCTGCAAATAGACAACTTACTTCTTGCTCAAATTTCTTCTCGCTTCTCGTTCTAGCACCTCTGTATTCAATTGCGTAGGACTTGGTTTTGCAGAAAGGACAACTGTATCACTAGTTAAGGACCATAAGGGTTCAGATAGAAAATTGAGGTAGCCCACAATTTCATCTATGTGTCTGTACTTAGGTTGCACAACTTCGATCGAACAAAACGTACTCAGAATGAAGACCATGTAAGTGTGAGCAGCATTGAAATTGAGTTCAGCAGAGGATGTTTCTTGCACATTCTTTCATGTTATTTGTTTCCAATTATAGGGTTTGTTGCACGGTCAATGGGATGCCTAGCGTACTACTAACAGTCAAGCATGTGTAGATCATTTTAACATTTCAAATCATAACTTCGTAAGATAGGATACTGGACAACTTCAGAAGTTTTCGATGGCATCAGCTGTAAGAAGCATTCTGCAGAATGAGGAAAATCGACAAGATTAATGGAGCAGTCCCAAAAGCCTTATAAAGATATATACAAAATAGAACATAAATATAGTAAGTTACATTAACCCAGCATTTTTTTTTGAAAGAACTGGAGGGGCAAGTAGCCCCTACAGATTAATATATTAATTGATAAATGAAAAAACAGAAGTTCATACATGGTAAAACAATGCTATTATTTGGGGATTTGAAATTGCACTCCGCCTCTGCTTTTAAGTCGGTTTATATATGATCTAGTGCTACTTAGACCCTACAACAGACGATCAACAACAGTATAGCCGAACAATGGAAACTCACCTGTACAGATCCCTTTGCTGCAACACTTGGATCTATTCAGGCTCGGATAAAACTGTATGGACAATAACGAAACAGAAAGAATGAACGCCAGACCAGAAAGATAAATAAAAGCGGTATGAAGAATCATGACGTGACACACAACAGAGAAGGGAGATGCCTATTCTCTGAAACAGGGAGCAGGTCCAGGGACGATCGATCATATACGTACGTAGAAGCAAATGGGGCACTCCTCGGCTTGGCCGTCGATGGCGTCCTCGGCCGCGTCGAAGCACGGCGCGAGGTCGCCGCTGCGGATGAGGCGGCGCAGGCGGTCGGTGTTCATGTCGGGCAGCTGCATGACGAGGCGCTGCGGCCGCGTGAACCGATCCTCCACCACCGGCGACTGGCGCCGGCGGCCCGCTGTAACGTTGCCCATATCTGCGTGACAGCGCGTGGCTTTGCTTGGAAGCCTGGCGGGAGAGAGGTTTATAGCCTTGCAGCAGCAGCAATTCTGCATCGATGCAGGTGTGGAAGGAGATCGGGAGAGGTGTGGGTGGGCTCTGCTTTTTGAGCTGGAGAGGGAAAGAAGAAATGGAGGGAAGGAGCTTCAGGGAAGCAAGGCATCGTTCTCTTCTTAGAAATGGGGTCTGACGTTGCGATTAGCCCATTCTCACCGTGAAGTCGCCTTTCCAGAGATGATAGATCAAAAGTTCAACCAAGCAACTTGTTGGAGGAAAAGTATGGCACGGGAAAATGAGACAGAAAAAAAAAAGATTCCGTTGCCGGGACTCGAACCCGGGTCTCTCGGGTGAGAGCCGAGTATCCTAACCAGCTAGACTACAACGGAATTGTGACAACAGAAGGATTTGTCCTTATAAATACCAAAGAACTGTCACTACAGCGCTATAGTGCTACTTTCGGTTGGCAGCTGCAGAGACCATCTGTTCAAGCGATTCCTGATGCAAAGACGAACAATAGCAGCCTCGCTCAAACTTCACTTCCTCAAGACCTTAACATTTATATCTCCAGTTTGCACCGGTGATCAAGCAGTATATTCCAGAAGTCATACAGCAGATCGATCGTTCCGGGTTCAAACATAGTGGGCTACCACACAGAAATAGGGGCCTCGATCAACTATATCAAACTGCATATCTGTATTTATATTCAGGAAGCATCCGCAGATGCACCGAATATGCTACAGACGAAAATTGGGATATTTGTAATCTCGCCCCTACTTTCATAATCCAAGTCATCCTCTGTATGAATCACGTATGCTCAGGTTTAGGTTATGATTCTTATTTGCTTCATCTCAAAACAAAGGAACATCTTAGCAAGTCAAGATCATAATGCAGACTTAATTTCACTGGAGAGATGAAAGAGACTCCAGTTCAGATGATGACTTCTCAAGGCCATACAGAAAGTCCACCGTGCTTTTTCAGTACATGACATCTAGAGTTCGATTATTTTCAATACGATAGACATAAGAAAGGGGTAAGATACCGCATTACCGAACATCCTGACTTGAACATGTGGCCTCATTGAAAAAATGTTTCTACTTTGAATAGGATTTCTGCTGAAGTTGACATTTTCTGAAGATGGTTGTCAGGGCCTTTAGCTAAAAGCAGGATCAAAACACCACTTCTAAGGAAATTAACATTTAATGACATACAAGAACATAATCTTTGTATTAAAGGGTATTTTCCAAATTGGGATCTCTACATTAATCAGTGTGTCCTAACAGGCATGAAACACTGAAACTATTCTGAACACGTCCGGACATTTCACCAATCGAAAAGATATTGCTCGATCAAACAGTGGTTATTTTTACACCAATCAACTTCCATCCACTCAGAATGTTAAACTTTCTCTAATCAACAAAAAAATCTTCAAGCTCAATTGCTCTTCTGGCAGCATACTAATTCGATCCACATTTTATTCAGGCAATACATAACAAACCTCTTCTATTTGAGTGAACTTGTAACCGTATGATCTGGTAAAACAACAGTAATAATAGAAACACTATAGACTGTAGAAGTAGCAATTGAGAACAATACACCACCATCAGCACAGAGCTACTTGTTGCCAGCGACAACATTCTCAACATACCATTTGTAGGTTTCGACAAGGCCCTCCTTGAGGGTGATCTTGGGCTTCCAACCCATCCCCTGTATCTTGGAGCTATCCATGAGCTTCCTGGGTGTGCCGTCCGGTTTGCTGGAATCCCACACCAGCTTCCCCTGGAACCCGACCACCTCCTTCACCAGCTCCGCGAGCTCTTTGATGGTCACCTCGCTCCCACTCCCTACATTCACATGCTCCAGCCCGGAGTACTGATCCATCAGGAAGATCACGGCGTCGGCGAGATCGTCCACGTGGAGGAACTCACGCAGCGGCGATCCGGAGCCCCAGACGACGACCTCGGGGGCGTTGCACGCCTTGGCCTCGTGGAACCGGCGGATGAGGGCAGGCAGGACGTGCGAGTTCTCCGGGTGAAAGTTGTCCTGCGGTCCGTAGAGGTTGGTGGGCATGGCGGAGACAGCGTCAAGGCCGTGCTGGATGCGGTAGGCCTGGCACATCTTGATGCCGGCGATCTTGGCGACGGCGTACCACTCGTTGGTGGGCTCGAGCGGGCCAGAGAGGAGGGCATCCTCCGGGATGGGCTGCGGCGCGAACTTGGGGTAGATGCAGGAGGAGCCGAGGAAGAGGAGCTTGCGGACGGAGCCGCACCTGAGCGCGGCATCGACGACGTTGGTCTGGATCTGGAGGTTGCCGGCGATGAAGTCGGCGGGGAAGGTGGAGTTGGCGTGGATGCCACCGACCTTGGCGGCGGCGAGGACGACGTAGCGCGGCTGCTCGGCGGCGAAGAAGGCTTCGACGTCGGCCTGGCGGGTGAGGTCGAGCTCGGCGTGGGTGCGGACGACGACGTTGGTGAAGCCGAGGGACAGAAGGCGGCGGAGGATCGCGGAGCCGACGAGGCCGCGGTGGCCGGCGACAAAGACCTTCGCGTCCTTGTCGGCAAGGAAGGAGGGGAGCGGATCTGCGGAGGGAGAACAGAGGAGAGAGGTCAGATAAACAGAGCAGGGAGCCGGGGTCAGGGCAAGCTCAGCGAAGTAGAGGTTCGCTCACCGGCGGCAGCGATGGTGCCCATGTCGCCGCAGGGGGGTGTAGGCGGAGGTGCAGCGGCCGGAGATGATGGTCGGATGAGATTCGCCGGACCGGCGAGGGATTTGGGATTATTAAGCAAAGGCGGGGGCGTGGGCTGGGCCTCGAATTGTGCAGCCTAGCACGTACTCGAGGCTCTCCGAGCCGTTGACCTGTTGAGTTTTTGTTTTTTCAGAGTCTGTAGTACTGATTTCAGAACGGAGGGAGCACGTTGCTTTGAAAATTTGAGACGATGTTAGCAGGGATCCAAATTAAGCTGTTGCGTAAGGACGTTGTTAGGGAAGTTGATGGTGCTTAAAGATGGCACGTGAGGCGTCACAACTCACAAGATCCAAAGAGCATGCATTTTGCCGATTGCACGCATTCGCTTTGCCTCTCAGAGCGTCCCAAAGAAAATCCCTATTGATAAACACCTCAATCATGTAACTCTTAACCAAAAACTAGTTGCGCTCTCTCTCTCTCCACGCATTATTGCGTTGTGGATAGTCAGATGGACCTGAATCGGTATACAGTCGTTGCTCCAGGGCATTTCACTTTATTTTACTCCTTCCGTTCTTTCTGTAAGTCGTTCCGACAGCATCTGGTAGTTCAATTTTGGCTTGAGTTTGATGTCCGAAACGTCAACAATTTGAAGATGGAGGTAGTAGTAAGATTTCCAACCAACTCGCTAAAGGGCCTGCCATTCTAGCTTGTTTGTATTTTTGTCTAGCGAAACAATAATGATCATACAATATGGAATGATAACGATAAAGATAAATTTCAAAATAGCGAACCATATATAGATATGATCAATGGAAAATCCATTCTACTTCCAAATGCTTCCTACATATGAATATATTTGTTATATATCTCACGCATCCGTACAATATAACTTTTGCTCAATCCCAACATTAATCGTTGGATTACGCATGTAGCCTCTCAATAAGGTGTGTTCCTTTTTGCATCTAGCGATAATCCTCTCACAGCCGTCTGATGCGGGCAATAAGGGTCGCATGCAGGGCATTTTGCCTTGCATTCATCTTCTGTGTCAAAACATTTATCAATCCTGTAGCAACAGAAGCAGGGGTTTTGGGAACAGAATGTTTTTTCTTTGCAAAATATCAATTTTAACTTGCCCTCGTCTGCCAAGGAGGAGTTGACCGTAACAGTACTTGCTGCTGCCGTAAGATTACTTCCGATATCACCGGCCTCCATTAGCTGAGGTCGACCTGTTAGTACGTAGTAACAATACTTTGCATTATTCAGTGCCATCAACACATATAGTACATTATAAATTTAATGATAAGACATAAGGAGGCAAGATGTCTACTCACACTGTGTCGGCAAAATGAGGCATCCAAAGAACACAAAAAACAAGATGACTGTCATGAGATCCAGGTCGCCAGCACCAGTGCCTCCCATAATATTGGACCTCATCTCTCTACTTGACCAAAGTCTGAATTGCGTTAAGAGTTATAATGGGTCAGGGTTTATATCCTGTGAGATATGTTAATTTAAAAATGCGCTATGTAGATTAATTGAACGTCTAAAATGAGTACTCGTAGTGTATGTATGCATACACATGACATGAGACGTCCATGAGTACTCCCTAGAGTGTTTAAGATCTAGCTTTACTTATCCCCCGGGTGATTATTCAATCAGAGTTTGGTCGGGTACGCGGACTTAGCAGAAAACAAAAGGAAACCGTATACATAACTGATCAGATCACATAGGTCCGATGTATAAGACGAGTATCTAATCCAAGTGATAGAAAATAAAGTGATGCACTATTGCATATTACTGATAGTTTCAACTACGTCAGGCATAAAAACCTATTGGCATTGACGTGTAAATGTAAGAATTAGCTATACGCCTCGATCGGCAGCTAAGTTAAACATGTTCCTAATCAAATAAACATAGCCCACACAGAAAAGGTGAAGTAGGCTAGGATCGTAACGGCATAAAGAGAGGTGGAAAAAGATAAATGCTTCTGAAACGCACGCAGGTAAACGGATCGAGATCTTTTGGGATCAATAGAAGAACGATGTTATGGGTCAGGCTAGTTTTCTCCAATAAAATCAAATAAACGTACGCACCTTGCTGTGAAAGTTGTGATATGATCAGACAGAGGGGAGATCAAATACCCTTCGGAAGCCGCCGGATAGTTGCCCGCAGGTCGACGGCGTCGCGACGTACGTACGGCGAGACTCACGAAGTTGCGATTACACGATGCTGATGCAACCTACTACTTATATGCAGGCGAGGCGATGCTATATATGTATGGAGAGCCACACGTATGGTAACTTCCGGAGGCTATTATGTGCAGGCGGAGTAATGCTAGAGGAAAAACACGGCAAGCAAAATCGCATCGCAGGTCTCCGGAAGGAAAGACCTGGCTGGACTCTGGGAAACAGGCCTATTTCCCCGACAACTGACTGCCGGAGATACGGCGGGCATGGATTTGGCTTAACTAGGCCAGGCCGCAGATAAAACACGCACGCTTCGACATCAAATGTTATGGCCCAGGCAAATTCGCAACGTCCGGATGACAAGCAATTTGAACGGTCTCCGTGAATACGAGTGTGACATGTGTGGACGAGGTAGAGCCAGTTGAAATGGCATCACTCATCAGGTGGTGACTGTAACAGTGCGTGCATCATGCCCTTACGAAGACAACGAACGCCGGTGATGATCTGGCTCATGCTTATCATGTGCATTTGTCACATCCATTAGTTTTCACCTTTTCTGAGATATCAATTTCAACTTTCGCCTGGAATTAAAGGTCATTGTTGCGTACCAACCTAGCACATCCACGTGTAGTGGCGACATCATAAAGGAGGGAGAATAAAGAACAATATACAAACTGTATGGTGTAAAAGTATTTCCTATGGTGAATCTAAAAACATAAATCTTAAGGTGTCACGCTAGCTATGCTAATTTCAAAAAATAATTAATGGTCAACGATAAAAATGCTAGACTCAAGACAAAACCAAATGACAAAATATATTCAGCAGACTATTATTTAATACCGGAGGACTTACTAGGATTTAATTCGGCATAATTTTGTGCCAAACTCATAAAATGTTAAGAAGATACAATGGTATTTTTTTTTGTCTCAGGGTGAGATTGGAGAATATATAAGACTTGCTCAACAAACTTGATAAACCCTCTTTTCTAAGAAAGAAATTCTCAATATGAAACATCTATAAGAATATAAATCTACTTATAGGTACGCTTCGGATCAATCAGTGAGTCTGAATCCTTTTTTTTTTATAATGAATATGTTTTTGTGCTCCAATTCTTGAATCCACGAGTAATTTAATCAATACTAACTTACAGTCATATGTGTTCCCATCATATGTAACATGCCCTAAATGGCATAACACCTTTTTTGAAGGGAAATAATGTGCATAACACCTTACCTACCACAAGAATCTAGAGATCATCGAAAACCAAATCCAATGGATACATGAGCAATCACAATTAACACTGTACGGACACAGCATTGAGCACCAGAAATAATCGTCTGGTCAGATTTTTTTGATGAAACTAACGCGCTCGGGTTCAAGTCCACTGGAGTTGCATATTTATGGCTATTTATTCTTTTAATGAGAGACTACATTTCCATCGACCACGTCGCGCTCGTGGTGACTTCGTGAATCTCAAGATTAGGCGGCTCAATCTTCCGGAGTCACTTATAAGGGTAGAGGTTGCGTGCATGTGTTCATAGAGGTGAAGACTCGTGCGTGTTTGTAAGTGTCTGCGTGTGTCTGTACTATGTTTAAAAACCAATAATGAATTAATCATTGTTATTGGGCTGATGATCGATCGAAAATTTGAATTTATTTCCAATGCTGGACTCTACAGCATCTATAAATAAGGCCAGGGTACAGAAAAGCAAACAGCTCTCAACTCTCGAGCGCTAGCTCAGACTTTTCTGGTACGCGCAATGCCTTCCGACAGGGCTCTGCAGACGGCGCCAAACGCCGGCGGCGACGACGGGAGGTCATTCCTCGCCGACAAGTCTGCTAAAGTCTTCGTCGCCGGCCACCGCGGCATGCTGGGGTCCGCAGTCCATCGCCGCCTGGCCGCGCTCGGCTTCACCAACATCGTCGCCCGCACCCGCGCCGAACTGGACCTCACGTCCCAGGCCGCGGTGGACAATTCTTCGCCGCCGAGCGGCGCGCTACGTCATCCTCGCAGCCGGCAAGGTGGGCGGCCTCCACGCCAGCTCGGCCGCCCCCGCCGACTTCATCACCGAGAACCTGCGCATCACCACCAACGTCCTCGCCGCCGCCCGCCGCTGCGGAACCGTGCGGAAGCTGCTCTTCCTGGCCAGCTCTGTCATATACGCCGTGGACGCGCCGCAGCCGACGCCGGAGTCCGCGCTCCTGTCCGGGCCACCGGCGCCGGGAAACGAGTGGTAAGTAGGCAGGTGACAGTAGCATCTTTACTCCATGCAAATTAAGTTTTGCGGTATGCAAGTAGACGTGACTAATTTTTTGTTCCTGATCTCGCAGGTACGCGATCCCCAAGATCGCGGGCATCAAGATGTGCCAGGCGTACCGCGCCGAGCGCGCCATGGACGCCATCGTGGCGACACCCAACAACCTGTACGGCCCGCGGCACCCGTTCCCGTCGGAGAGCTCCCACGTGATCCCGGCGCTGATCCGCCGGTTCCACCACGCCAAGGTCACCGGCGCCGCCGAGGTGGTCGTCTGGGGCTCCGGCGCCGCGCTGCGCGAGTTCACCCACGTCGACGACGTCGCCGACGCCGTCGTGCTGCTGATGGACAAGTACTCCGGCGACGAGCACGTGAACGTAGGGAGCGGGCGCGAGGTGACGGTGCGTGAGCTCGCGGAGACGGTGCGGGAGGTGGTCGGGTACGAGGGGAGCATCGTGTGGGACGCGAGCCGGCCGGATGGCGTGATGAGGCGGCTGCTGGACAGCTCCAAGATGAGGGCGCTCGGGTGGCAGCCCAAGGTCGAGCTGCGGGGTGGGCTCGAGGACCTGTACAAGCGGTACCTTCGTGGCGGCCTCACGAACTCCAAAGCATGAACTTCTCATGCATGTACTGAGTGAATATGAGACTTCACTATCTAAGAAAAAAAGTATACGCACACGCACGAGACCTCATGAATTCGAACTGGCGCTGTTCTTTCTGTAATAAAATGGTCAATGTATTTCGACTTTACTTTGGGCTGAAGCGGCAGCAACAGGGGGCCCATCAATTCCAGAGTTTCATAGACGATCTCTTTCTGTTTCTCTATGTAACATTGGCCACTTCGTAATCGGCACAATTTCTGTTCAGACAACTGCGGGCAGACACATCTAAAAAAAACAAAAAAAAAAAACTGCGGGCAGACACTGCCGCTCGTCGGCAAGCATGACCGCCGAGTCGCCCACATTTGTGTCGTCGGGACCCGCCACAGTGCTCTGGTCCGCCAAGTTTATGGGCGCCGCAAGCAGCACAGCAGCCGTTGTCCTGCTCCTGGCAGCAACGACATCCATCGATACGGTGTCTCACCCGCCGTGGTCCCGCGCGTCACCGATCGGAGCGACCACGAAGGGCTCCACGACGCGTGGCGGCGTGGGGTGTGTCGGGGGGAAAAAATGGATGATATGCATCCACTCCTCTGTTCCGTGGAATGTTAAAAGAAAGCGGACCGGCGGGAGGAAAAGGAACGGAAATGAAACGGGGAAATTGCGGTTGCGCGGGAGAATCATTGATTGGCCTTCCTCTCCGTCTCCGTCTTATGGGCGTTGATCGTGAGAAGCGACCCGCGAGAGCGCCGAAAAAGGTGTGGCGCGCGGGATCGGCCATGTCGCTTCGCCGCCGTCATGTCATCGTGTACGGCCGCAGTTCCAGCCACGCGCGTGTTCTTCCTCGGTTTCAGCCACGTGCGCGCCGTGGTTCCTCCATGTGTTTGTGCGGATCCAAATCCGCTGTTGTCATCCTATACCGAACAGTAGGTCAGTAGGTGACACTGACAGCCACAGCGACACGCCGCATGCGAGGCAGAAAGACGAAGCAAATGGGCTCCCCTTGCAAAATTGCAAGTGATGGCGTGGTGGCCCAATGGGGTAGGGGAAACTCTCCGGCCCTCGGCCCCAAGGCCAGGCCTCGTCCTCCCCACGCGCAACCAGGCCTCCGGAGTCCGGACAGATGATGAAACCGGACGAGGCCGAAACAGCTGAAACTCTCCGTTTCTCTCTGCTGTTTTGGTTCGTTTCCGTTGTTCTTCAGCCCGTGTGGTAGTCTTGTTTCCACCACCGGCAATTAAAGGTTGGTGGATGTGGATGCGGCGTGGCTTGCCGTGCGCCCGTGCCATTGCCAGCTCACCGCGCCATGCCATGCCCGGGACACCTGATCTGTTGCTGCTCATGCTCTCTCGCCATTTCTTTAATCCAAGACAGCACGTTCGGATCGACCACGTGCTCCGCGCCGCGGCCGCGCTAAGCTATGCGTGAAGCCATGAACCAACGCCGCAGCCGTGCACGCTCGCGCCTGCAGCCACGTGGCGACGGCCGGTGTCCGGACGGGACGAGTCCACGTACGCTACTGCTCCACTCGCCGTATCGTTCACACGTACTGGTGCAGCCGGCCACCACCTGCTGTTCCTCACCTTTGTTCTCCCGTTCCTGCGGAACACGGGTGTTTGACCGTTCGATGGGCCGTTGTCCTACCCAAAGTCCACGACCGGAGATGGAAGCTTCGCCGGTCGTAAACCCTCGTCCAGTTGGATCGATGGATGACAGGCGGCTGACGGTCAATCCCAAGTCGTCTTCCTTTCCAACAGCCGATGCTCCAGAGAAGAACAAACCCATGGCATTTTCTGATCCTGCCTGCAGCCAGTCCCCGTCAAAGGCCAAACCCCAACTCGACCCCAGCGGCAGAGAGAAGCCGCCGGCACATGGAAGCCGGCGGGGGAGCGGGACCCACCATCAACGCTACGCAACAGTGCAACACGTTCCAAGTCCCGCCTGGCGCTGCCAACTCGGCCAACCTCCCCACCCGCCTCGCCGCACGTCCATCAAGGCGTGACCGCCGATATAAACGTGGCCGCCGTGCAGCCTGCGTCTAGCCAAACGTGAGCCGCTAGCTGCTGTACGAGGGAGGGGTGCACGCCACTGATCTGTTCTTTTTTTTTCTCGAATACGCAGGAGGGCTGCATATCTTTGTATTAAGAAGAGCAGAAATTTTTTGTTACAAACGACGCAGGGCACGAACAGACTCGTTCCCGCTGTCCGACAAATTTGCCGGACTCCAATTCACCGCATGCGGACTACTCGCTAACTATACGACCTAGCTTCCCTGCGCCCGCCATGACCCACTGGCGCGCTTCCTCCTTGATCTTTTCGGCTAGTGATGCCGCCGTTCTTTCCTGCGCTTGGAACAGTCTCGCGTTCCTTTCCTTCCATAGCTCCCATACGACGAGCATGACCAGCGTGTTGATTCCTTTCCGCTTGGCCGCCTCCTGCAATCTCCTCAATCTTCTCCACCATCCAAGCAGGGACGATGATCCTGTCGGGAACGTGCAGTGGCAGCCGGCCCAGCTCAGAACGTTCCACCACACTTCTTTTGCATAGGGGCAATTAACCAAGATATGCGTTGCCGTTTCATCCGCTTGGTCGCAGAGCCAGCATTTCTCGTGCGCATCCAAGTTGTGGCGCAAGCGTCGATCAGCTGTCCATATGCGGCGTCGGATCGCAAGCCAGACGAACATCTTTACCTTGAGAGGCGCCCACGACTTCCACAGGAGGTTTGCCCCCTGGAATGGAATGGAACCAAGGTGCATTGCCTCGTAGGCTGATTTTGCTGAGTACTTTCCATCTGCAGTCCATCGCCAGATGCATTTGTCCATCTCATTGTTGAGGATTACCGATGAGAGTCGTACTCGTAGGTGGACGTATTCGACGATCGCTTGCACCGATAGCGGGCCGTCAATGTCGTCAATCCATGCCTCGTTGTTTAATCCTTGCGCCACTGTCCTTGTCTTCTTGATTGTGGTGGTTACAAGCCGGTAGATCGTCGGTGCCATGTCCCTGATTGGACGTCCATCTACCCAGCTATCCGACCAAAATAGAGTGTTGCGGCCGTCTCCAACTTGCACCCTCACCGACGCGTTGAACAGCGCCTGAACCTCCGGCTCAATGTCCAGGTTGAGTCCCGACCAAACTCGATCCTGTTCTGTCTTTTGAATCCACAGCCAACGCATCCGCAGAGCAAGTCCAGCCAATTTGAGGTTCGTGACACCCAGCCCTCCATAGAAAGTTGGCTTGATGACGATTTCCCACGCCACAGTGCACTTGCCCCTCACTGATGCATCGTGCCCAGCCCAGAGATACCGGCGACAGATTGAGTTTATTTCCTTGATGACCCATGGTGGTAGCCTTTCCGCCATGAGTGTGTAGAGCGGGATAGCTGAGAGGACAAATTTCACCTGAATGAGGCGGCCGCTCTTCTTCATCAGCATGCCCTGCCAGTGAGGTAGCTTCCCCGCCACTTGTTCGACCAAAGGCCTCAGCTGTGATTTGGTGAGCGCCTTCATCGACAACGGCAGCCCCAAGTACTTGATGGGGAACTCCTCTACTTTGCAAGGTAATATGGCCTGTATGTCAGCCAAATTTGCATCACAGCCCCAGATTGGAGTGATCGAGCATTTATCAATGTTCGTTCGCAATCCAGATGCGCCCCCGAAAATTTGTAAGATCTCCCTGATCCCGATTGCTTCCTCCACTGTGGGCGATGCAAACAGGATGGCATCGTCCGCATATAGGCTGCATCTGTGCTTCACTGCATCATGTCCGATCGGCTCAAGTAATTGTTGTGCACCCGCCTTTACAACCATCCTATCCAGTATGTCCATGGCGAGGATGAACAACATCGGGGATAATGGGTCTCCTTGCCTGAGTCCTCGGCGGTGCTGGATCAGCTTCCCAGGCCTTCCATTAAGTAACACCTTTGTCGACGATGTGGCAAGTAGGATTGAGATCCAATCGCGCCAGCGCCTGCCAAATCCCCAAGCTTCTAGCACCTCGAGCACGAAAGGCCAAGCAATGGAGTCAAAAGCCTTGGATATGTCCAGCTTGAGCAGCATTTTTGGCACTTCCCGCCGCCGTAGTAGTTTTGCTGCACGCTGCACATATTTGTAGTTGTCCTGAATTGATCTGCCTTTGATGAACGCGCTTTGTGTCGGTGAGATCAACTCGTTCAAGTGCGGCGCAATCCTGTTCGCTAGCAGTTTAGCCACCAGTTTTGGGAAACTGTGGATCAAGCTGATTGGGCGATAATCCTTCGGCGTCTTCGCATCTGGTTTCTTGGGCAATAGCGTGAGTAAGGCCCCGTTGACACAATGCAGTTGGCGCCGATCAACGTTGTGAAAAGCGTTGATTGCCCACATAACATCCGTCTTGATGACTTGCCATGCTGATTGGTAGAAGGCGCCGGTTAGTCCATCCGGGCCTGGCGCCTTGTCCGGTGGCAACGCCCGCACGACGTCCCACACCTCTTGCTCTGTGAAAATCTCTTCTAGATGACTGAAATCTCGCGGCGAGATGCCCAGGGCCTGCATGTTGATGGTGCAGTCCCGTGGCGGCTCGGTCCCTAGCAGCTCCTCGTAGTACTTATGTAGCACCGTCGCTTTGTCGTCATGGGTATAGGCCGTGTGCTCCTCATCTGCTAGGCTGACAATATGATTTTTACGCTTTCTATAGCTGGCCTTCCTGTGGAAATATTTTGTGTTGGCGTCGCCTTCTTTGATTTCACGCACCCTTGATCGCTGCCTTGCGATGGTTCGTTCGAGAGATGCCAGACCAAGGCTAATCCTTTTCAGGAATTTACGCAAGTCAGCTTCCGATTCTGAAAGCGTCCTTATTTCTTGCGCATGGTCGAGCCGCAGCACCACCTCGCGTGCGATCAACAACTGCAGCTTGACGTTTCCGATTTTTTTCGCCGCCCAGCTTTGCAGTTCCCGTGACACGTTGCGGATTAGGCAGTCGAGCCGCCTAAAAGGGTCCGTAACATTGTCAGGGCATTTCCATCCACGGCGCACCGCATCGATGTATCCATCAAATTTTGGCCAGAACACCTCGAAGTGGAATCTCGGTTTCGATTGAATTGCCGCATTAGTCTGCATGAGCAGCGGGCAGTGATCGGATGCGTCACTTGACAGCGCCTGAAGAAAACAAAGAGGGTAAAGTTCCTCCCAATCAACTGACACTAGCATCCTGTCCAGCTTCACGAGCGTTGGGTTCTCCCGCTCGTTGCTCCACGTGAATCTTCTGCCGTGGAGATGGATGTCTTGCAACTCAAGTTCATTCACCACTCGTCGAAACCGTGTCAGGTTTCTTCGGTTGATACGCGCATTGTTTTTGTCCTCTTCACTCAAGATTAGATTAAAATCTCCTACGACGGCCCACGGCCCAGGACACGCGTCCCTAATGGCTTCTAGCTCTTCTAGGAAGAGAGCTTTGGCGTCATCTTCTTGCGGCCCATAAACAGAAGTCAGCCACCATGACTGATCGGAAGAAGCCGTTGTGACCTTGACAGTCACCGTGAAACAACCCCGGTGTGGCTCCGAGAAGGTTGCCACCTCAGGCCGGGTGGCCATGAGAATTCCACCGCGGGTGTTGGATGCAGGCAGGTAGGCGAATTCAGAGAAGCGAGCCCCAAGTGTAGAGAGAACATCCGCGTACAAGACCACATCAAGCTTGGTCTCTTGCAAGCACACAATCGAGGATCGGGTGTCCTCAGCCAACAAACGAACCACGTCACGTCGAGCCTGGCTATTGAGCCCACGGACATTCCACGATAGTATATTAAATGGCGTACTATCCATTGAAACCATTACAACCATGGTGGTACAGTTTACATAGCCTTCAATCCCTCAGCGGGAGAGGCTTTGTGTGCTCCAGAGAACAGGCGTCGAATTGCCTTCTCATGGGTCTTCGTCAGCTCGGTGTTATAGAACTCGTTGTATGCGCGCTTGGCCTCCGCCGTGACAGGCGCGTTGTCTTTCAGGATGTCGAACTGGCGCATCAGCAGTACCTGTGCACGCTTCGCAGGTGCCACCGCCGACATGGGCTGCATGGCGATGCGTCTGCTTCTCTTAGGCAGGTCCTTCCCTTCTTGCCTTGTCAACTGGCTCTGCGCTGGCCTTCTTGGTAGCGTCGGCGCGAGCGGTGTTTTTGGAGTCCTCTTGATCTCCTCCCTGAAAGCCTCGACTCGTTGGCTATGATCAATTGGGCTGCTGGTGTTGTTTGGCCCATCATGACCTACTGGCAACACTTCCTCTGCCTCTGCTTGCTGGGCCGGGTCTATGTGGCCCTGGCCCAGGTCCGCCTTGACCGCGTCCAGGGAAGCCTGCCCTTGCCATGCGCCTCCGCCAGCGCCAGTACCCGCTCTGTCTTGGCCTGCTGTCGTTTCTTGCACCGTGCTGGGGGCTCCGCTTTCTCCTTCCTCTCGCATGCCAGCACTGTGGCTAGCAGTGCGGTCTGCATCCTGCTTTTGCTGTGGCGTGGGCTCGCCGCATTCCCTTTCCTGTGTATCAGCCTGTACCGGCAGACGGTCTTCTTGGGACGCGTGGCTGTCATCTTGTGGATCGACAGTCAGCGCCAACGGCCTCATCGGCATTGGATCTACCCCGGTCCCCGACGGGATCACCTTTGGGTCTCCCGCCGAAATCTCCAGCAGCATCGGGTCCAACGAGCGCTCGTGTTCAGCCCTCCTGATTGGCTGTTGAACCTCGAAAGCTGCTGGCTCTGGGGTTGGACTGCAGTTGCCAGCCCCACCACTTGCCTGATCTTGTTGCTTTTCCAGTGGTGCATCCTTGTCTTCACTCCCTTTTTGCAAAGTGTCGCAGGTAGGTGGCAGGGAAATTTGAAATTCCGTCGCCTTTCCATGCGCTCCGCCATGGGCTTCTGACGCCAGCAGATTCTCATCGCCAGCCCTGGTGCGGCGGCCGCCACCACCCGTCCCCTCCGGCGCCGGCGAGCGAGCACCGTCGAGGAAGGTGCCGCGTGGACGACCCCCGTGGTTGCCGCCGTAGTCCCTCTTCGGGTTCCCATCATGCCCGTTGTCCGCGTCCGACGACGGCGGTGCAGGGCCAGAAGTCGACGGCGAGCTTGGGTTGAAGTCGGTGGCGACGCGCACATGGACGAGGATGGGGTATGTCATCATCCTGACCTCCCGGAGATACAGCGGCAGGTGGCCGAAGATCCGCTGCATCGCCGGGTCGGCGTGTACCTGCCGCGGCTCGTGCTCCGGAATTCGTAATTCGGTGGTCGTCGGAATGGAGTTGATCGACGCCGTCCATGCCTTCAGCTTGAACTTGGACATGTCTGTCTTGTGGCCGTCGCCTCATCAACGCTCTCAATCCAGCATGAGCCAGCCAGAAGGGAGTCGACGGTGGGTAGGTTCCATGCGTGAGGTGGGATCCCTTCAATCTCTAGCGAGACTCGCTTGTACAGTGACATGGTGTCAGCGTACACGAGCCTTGTCCATGGCCGGAACACCAGCGTCGTGTCCGCCACCGGCACCCTCCGGTGCCGAGGATCTTGTCCCGGGCTGATTGCGTGGTGCAGACGATGAGGAAGGCCTCCGGGAAGAAGTTCTTGATGGTGAAATGTTGCACTGGGACCTCAGCAAGATCCAGCAGCGCACGGTGTGCTTCCTCCACCGTGATGTCCCTTGAGGCATTACCGGCCTGCGCCACCAGAGCGAAGCGCAGGCGGGCCTCCTCGGCCACCATGTCGTCGCTGCGTCGCACGTAGCAGACCCCATGAGCCGGTCTCATCTCCGGCACTGCAGGGGACGGGGGGCGCTCGTCGCCGGACACCTCTGGGCGCTCAACCGCCGTAGCGAGAGCAGCCTCCTGGTCCGGAGCGCGTGAGTTGGGTACCCCGTCATCGTCGGATCCCAGGGACGCCGCGGGCGAAGGTGTCGAGCCCATGGCTTCGGAGTTGGTTGGAGTAGAGTTTCCATCGCGCCGTGCACGGACGAACCGCCGTGGGGCCTCGCCGGCGGCAGCCGAGCCCGCGCGCGACGAGGACCGGCTCCGCGGACGCTTGCAGTCCTTCGCGTAGTGCAGAGGGCCGCGGCACCGGACACACCGGAAAGGCGCCCGGCAGGTGGCGGCCTTGTGGCTGTATGACAAGCAGTTCCAGCACTTTCCCACGAACGCCGCCAGGAAGGGGCGGGGAGAGCTCGCCGGTGTTGCCGCTCGATTGCTTGAACACGTAGGCTGGCGGTGACGGCGTGGTCGAACGAGCTGCCAGCCCTCCTCGTCCACCACCGGCACCCGGATACGGTCGAACGCCGAGGCACGTACCGGGGAGCGGCGGCGGCTGGATGCACGCTCCTCGTCCCGGCGGTGGTGGCCGTGGTCCGCGTCGCGGCGGTGAGATGCCCGCTCCGAGTCGTGGCGGTGGAGGTACGCCGGCGACCGGTGGTTGCGCCGAGGGTCCCGTGGACGGTCGGGGCCGCGCACGTCCTGCTCACGGCGGCCGCGTCCCCGGACATCGCGGTGGCGGTCGTCCACCCAGCCACGGCGAAGGAGTCCTGGAGGTGGGGGTGGCGGTGTAGTTCGCGGCCGGTGCGCTGGTGCCCGCGGCCGAGCCGGCTGGTAGGGGAGGGAGCCTGAAACCACAAGAATCGACCTTACCTTAGGTTTGGGCGGTGCACGGGCAGCCTCCGCCTCTCGCCGAGCCGCGTTGCGCGCCCCGGAGGGCCGCCGCCTGAGGCGACGACGACGAGGCCGGTCCGGAAGCGGGGCCTCCACCGGAGCGGGTGCGGGGGCACACGGCGCCGGCTCCGACTCGAGAACCTCCTTGTAGGAACGCCGGGGGGTGGAATCCGAGGCCGCCGCCGACGCCGGGCTACCCAGCCACCGGGCCTCCTTGGTCCGGCCATGGGACGCCTCCCCGGGGTAGAACGGCGCGGCCTCCGGGGAGAGCTTGGAGAAGGGAGAGGGGAAGAGGTTGCGGTTAGCCGCCGGGGCCGGGGTGGCCGCCGGCGCTGGGCTAGCAGGGGTGGCCGCCGGGGCCGGGGTGGCCGCCGGCGCGGGGGAGGGGAGGGGGGAGGAGGGAGGGCTCATCCTACTCCCTGGCCAGTCCGCCCAGTCGTCCGGAGATCGTCCCGCGCCACCTGGTCGTCGCCCCCGGCGAGCTCGCGCAGGAACTCCACGAGGGACGCCCCACCCATCGACTTTTACCCACTGATCTGTTCTGTTGAGGCAGGCGTTTGGCAGAGCACTACACGGGTGTATCTCGCGTGCTGAATCCGAGTCCTTGCCGATATCCATCGTGTCAGGTTAGAATCCGAGCTGTAAAAGCAGTCGCGCGCTTTACATAGGTCCGGGCGCGGGCGACGGGAGACCGCAAGCCCAACGAGTTTCCTTGACGAGTTCGGCTTCCGCGCGCGTTTCCCACGCACGCGACCGAAGAGATAGAGAGGGAGTCTACTGCGCTGCGAGGCATGGCGACGACGACGACGGTGACTGCGGCGGCGGTGGCCGCGGCCATCACCGCGCTCGAGCAGCGCCACAGCGGGCGGTGCTGCGGCCACGGCCACAGCAACGACGTCGTGGCCTCGGCTAGGGAAGAGATCGAAGAGGTGGCGGCGTCGGAGGGGAAGAAGGCAGAGAAGGAGGCGCTGCCGCCGCTGGTGACGTTCGAGCAGCTCCCGGACTACCTGCGCGACAACGAGTTCATCCATGGGCACTACCGCTGCGAGTGGTCCGTGCGCGACGCGCTGCGCAGCGTCTTCGCCTGGCACAACGAGACGCTCAACGTCTGGAGGTGCGCCCCGCCGCCTGTTCACCTTCCCCTGCTTCGTCCTCTGCTTCTGCTTCGCCCTTCTGTTCCTGACTCGGTTTTCGCATTGCCTGCAGCCATCTCGGAGGCTTCCTCCTGTTCCTGTGGCTCGCCGTCGTCGACGGGGAGGCGGAGAGAGCGGCCGCCGCCGGCGCCACGGCCGCGCTTCTGGTACGCGCAATGCCTTCCGACAGGGCTCTGCAGACGGCGCCAAAACGCCGGCGGCGACGACGGGAGGTCATTCCTCGCCCACAAGTCTGTAAAGTCTTCGTCGCCGGCCACCGCGGCATGCTGGGGTCCGCAGTCCATCGCCGCCTGGCCGCGCTCGGCTTCACCAACATCGTCGCCCGCACCCGCGCCGAACTGGACCTCACGTCCCAGGCCGCGGTGGACAAGTTCTTCGCCGCCGAGCGGGCCCGCTACGTCATCCTCGCAGCCGGCAAGGTGGGCGGCCTCCACGCCAGCTCGGCCGCGCCCGCCGACTTCATCACCGAGAAACCTGCGCATCACCACCAACGTCCTCGCCGCCGCCCGCCGCTGCGGAACCGTGCGGAAGCTGCTCTTCCTGGCCAGCTCTGTCATATACGCCGTGGACGCGCCGCAAGCCGACGCCGGAGTCCGCGCTCCTGTCCGGGCCACCGGCGCCGGGAAACGAGTGGTAAGTAGGCAGGTGACAGTAGCATCTTACTCCATGCAAATTAAGTTTTGCGGTATGCAAGTAGACGTGACTAATTTTTTGTTCCTGATCTCGCAGGTACGCGATCCCCAAGATCGCGGGCATCAAGATGTGCCAGGCGTACCGCGCCGAGCGCGCCATGGACGCCATCGTGGCGACACCCAACAACCTGTACGGCCCGCGGCACCCGTTCCCGTCGGAGAGCTCCCACGTGATCCCGGCGCTGATCCGCCGGTTCCACCACGCCAAGGTCACCGGCGCCGCCGAGGTGGTCGTCTGGGGCTCCGGCGCCGCGCTGCGCGAGTTCACCCACGTCGACGACGTCGCCGACGCCGTCGTGCTGCTGATGGACAAGTACTCCGGCGACGAGCACGTGAACGTAGGGAGCGGGCGCGAGGTGACGGTGCGTGAGCTCGCGGAGACGGTGCGGGAGGTGGTCGGGTACGAGGGGAGCATCGTGTGGGACGCGAGCCGGCCGGATGGCGTGATGAGGCGGGGCTGGACAGCTCCAAGATGAGGGCGCTCGGGTGGCAGCCCAAGGTCGAGCTGCGGGGTGGGCTCGAGGACCTGTACAAGCGGTACCTGCGTGGCGGCCCCACGAACTCCAAAGCATGAACTCTCATGCATGTACTGAGTGAATATGAGACTCCACTATCTAAGAAAAAAAGTATACGCACGAGACCTCATGAATTCGATCTGGCGCTGTTCTTTCTGTAATAAAATGGTCAATGTATTTCGACTTTACTTTGGGCTGAAGCGGCAGCAACAGGGGCCCATCAATTCCAGAGTTTCATAGACGATCTCTTTCTGTTTCTCTATGTAACATTGGCCACTTCGTAATCGGCACAATTTCTGTTCAGACAACTGCGGGCAGACACCGCCGCTCGTCGGCAAGCATGACCGCCGAGTCGCCCACATTTGTGTCGTCGGGACCCGCCACAGTGCTCTGGTCCGCCAAGTTTATGGGCGCCGCAAGCAGCACAGCAGCCGTTGTCCTGCTCCTGGCAGCAACGACATCCATCGATACGGTGTCTCGCCCGCCGTGGTCCCGCGCGTCACCGATCGGAGCGACCACGAAGGGCTCCACGACGCGTGGGGTGTGTCGGGGGGAAAAAATGGATGATATGCATCCACTCCTCTGTCCCGTGGAATGTTCAAAGAAAGCGGACCGGCGGGAGGAAAAGGAACGGAAATGAAACGGGGAAATTGCGGTGCGCGGGAGAATCATTGATTGGCCTTCCTCTCCGTCTCCGTCTGACGGGCGTCGATCGTGCGAAGCGACCGACCAGAGCGCCGAAAAAGGTGTGGCGCGCGGGATCGGCCATGTCGCTTCGCCGCCGTCATGTCATCGTGTACGGCCGCAGTTCCAGCCACGCGCGTGTTCTTCCTCGGTTTCAGCCACGTGCGCGCCGTGGTTCCTCCATGTGTTTGTGCGGATCCAAATCCGCTGTTGTCATTCTATACCGAACAGTAGGTCAGTAGGTGAAAGCCACAGCGCCGCGCCATGCCCTACTTTCAAGGTGACAGCCACAGCGACACGCCGCATGCGAGGCAGAAAGGCGAAGCAAATGGGCTCCCCTTGCAAAATTGCAAGTGATGGCGTGGTTGGCCCAATGGGGTAGGGGAAACTCTCCGGCCCTCGGCCCCAAGGCCAGGCCTCGTCCTCCCCACGCGCAACCAGGCCTCCGGACAGATGATGAAACCGGACGAGGCCGAAACAGCTGAAACTCTCCGTTTCTCTCTGCTGTTTTGATTCGTTTCCGTTGTTCTTCAGCCCGTGTGGTCGTCTTGTTTCCACCACCGGCGATTAAAGGTTGGTGGATGTGGATGCGGCGTGGCTTGCCGTGCGCCCGTGCCATTGCCAGCTCACCACGCCATGCCATGCCGGGAACACTTGACCGTTGCTGCTCATGCTCTCTCGCCATTTCTTTAATCCAAGACAGCACGTTCGCATCGACCACGTGGTCCGCGCCGCGGCCGCGCTAAGCTATGCGTGAAGCCATGAACCAACGCCGCAGCCGTGCACGCTCGCGCCTGCAGCCACGTGGCGACGGCCGGTGTCCGGACGGGACGAGTCCACGTACGCCGCTGCTCCTCTCGTCGCATCGTTCACACGTACAGGTGCAGCCGGCCACCATCTCCTGTTCCTCACCCTTGTTCTCCCGTTCCGTCGATCGGAACACGGGTGTTTGACCGTTCGATGGGCCGTTGTCCTACCCAAAGTCCACGACCGGAGATGGAAGCTTCGCCGGTCGTAAACCCTCGTCCAGTTGGATCGATGGATTGACAGGCGGCTGACGGTCAATCCCAAGTCGTCTTCCTTTCCAACAGCCGATGCTCCAGAAGAAGAACAAATCCATGGCATTTTCTGATCCTGCCTGCAGCCAGTCCCCGTCAAAGGCCAAACCCCAACTCGACCCCAGCGGCAGAGAGAAGCCGCCGGCACATGGAAGCCGGCGGGGAGCGGGACCCACCATCAACGCTACGCAACAGTGCAACACGTTCCAAGTCCCGCCTGGCGCTGCCAACTCGGCCAACCTCCCCACCCGCCTCGCCGCCCGTCCATCAAGGCGTGACCGCCGATATAAACGTGGCCGCCGTGCAGCCTGCGTCCAGCCAAACGTGAGCCGCTAGCTGCTGTACGAGGGAGGGGTGCACGCCACTGATCTGTTCTGTTGAGGCAGGCGTTTGGCAGAGCACTACACGGGTGTATCTCGCGTGCTGAATCCGAGTCCTTGCCGATATCCATCGTGTCAGGTTAGAATCCGAGCTGTAAAGGCAGTCGCGCGCTTTACATAGGTCCGGGCGCGGGCGACGGGAGACCGCAAGCCCAGCGAGTTTCCTTGACGAGTTCGGCTTCCGCGCGCGTTTCCCACGCACGCGACCGAGAGATAGAGAGGGAGTCTACTGCGCTGCGAGGCATGGCGACGACGACGACGGTGACTGCGGCGGCGGTGGCCGCGGCCATCACCGCGCTCGAGCAGCGCCACAGCGGGCGGTGCTGCGGCCACGGCCACAGCAACGACGTCGTGGCCTCGGCAAGGGAAGAGATCGAAGAGGTGGCGGCGTCGGAGGGGAAGAAGGCAGAGAAGGAGGCGCTGCCGCCGCTGGTGACGTTCGAGCAGCTCCGGACTACCTGCGCGACAACGAGTTCATCCATGGCCACTACCGCTGCGAGTGGTCCGTGCGCGACGCGCTGCGCAGCGTCTTCGCCTGGCACAACGAGACGCTCAACGTCTGGAGGTGCGCCCCGCCGCCTGTTCACCTTCCCCTGCTTCGTCCTCTGCTTCTGCTTCGCCCTTCTGTTCCTGACTCGGTTTTCGCATTGCCTGCAGCCATCTCGGAGGCTTCCTCCTGTTCCTGTGGCTCGCCGTCGCCGGGGAGGCGGAGAGAGCGGCCGCCGCCGGCGCCACGGCCGCTCCGCGGATCGTGACGTTCGTGCTCGCGTCAGCCGACGCATCGTGGGCGACCAGCAACTCGGTACGCGACGAAAATCTTCAAACCCCGACCCCTTTTTTTCTTTTTCGTTCTACTTTCAGCCCTGGTCGCAGATCGATTTGTCAAAACTTAGAAAACACGCTGTGCCCTGCGAGCACACACCTTTCCTTTCCGCCCGATTATCTTTGCAGCTTGGTCAAAAGCATCATATTTTCGTTGAATTCGGAACAGCGTACTCAAAAAAAAAGGTAGTATATTCCAACAAGAAAAGAACCCCAAAACCAGATACGCCCCAGCTGTGCAAGTATTGGCAGCTAGCTAGTTCAGCCACTAACTCAGCAGAATGTTTTAAGCGCCCATACCTGCGTCCAGTTCATAGTTCATCCAAAAGCTCTAGAATAAAGCCAAAGCGTCCACTTGGTAGGTCGTGGTCGCATCCACCATGTGTATACATGTTCGTCGCAGAAAAAAATACTAGGCGCCAAACAGGACAGGCTACAGACAGTTGGAGTGGCTACAGACAGTTGGAGTTGGTCGTGCTCCGTGCTTAAACAAATCTGTTTGCCAGTCACTCAGCTGGAAATTGCAGGCCACATCTATCGGCCTGTTTGGCAGGCTGTTTTGCAGCTGTTTTACTGTAGCGGCTGCTGAAGAAATAACTGCGAACACTGTAGCGGCTGCTGAAGAAATAACTGGAACACTGTAGCTGCTGCATCGCAGCAGGCTGCGATGCAGCCTGCCCACAAGCTCATATATGTTCCTAAGACTTATGCGAATCTGTAGGATTTTAAACAAACAACAGCTCAGTGTCAATGTCTAATAATGGTTACTTGACCTAATTATGATGCAATCTTATGTACTAAAAGCTTGAATGTGTTTCTGGTCCTAAGATTGCATCATCTCTGTCTGGACGAGATCGAACGGTAGGACACCATTGCACTGTGCTTCAGTCTTCTCTTAGTCCGTTCATCATAAATCTCCTCCACCTAATTGCATTAATCGATCTGTTCCAAATTTAAGCCAACTAACTGAAACCAATCATCACGCACTTTAAGTCTTGAGGCACCAACTTGCAATCTGTTGATATATAAAATTTCCGTCGTTTGTTGCACATGGCCATTGCTGAATGCGAAAGCATTTTTCAATAAATCATTTAAGAAAAAATGGCATTAGTTTTGGTGATAGTAAAATAGGAGTAAATTTCCTCTGTTTGTTGACTTACAGTACAATCTACTGATCAGCAGTAATAAAACGTTGGCACTAATATTCTGATCCCTTCGATTTGTGCAGACTTTGGTGGGCAAGGATCTCTCGATCTTGGGAAGCGTCACAGCGGCGGTGCCGAGGTGGCCGCGGACGGTGTTCCTGCTGGGCGCCATGACCTGCCTGGCGGTGAGCGCGACGGCGCACCTCCTGGCGTGCCACTCGCGGCGCTTCAACCGCATCTTCTGGCAGCTCGACTACGCCGGCATCGCCGTCATGATCGTGGCCTCCTTCTTCCCGCCCGTCTACTACGCCTTCATCGGCCGCGCCGCGACGCAGCTCGCCTACCTGGGCGCCATCACCGCACAGGGCTTGCTGGTGGTGGGCATGCTGCTCGCGCCGGCGCGCTCGTCGCCGCGCCTGCGCCACCTCCGCGCCGCGCTCTTCGTGTCCATGGGCCTGTCGGGCGTCGTGCCGGCGCTGCACGCGCTGTGGCTCCACTGGGGGGACCGCGCGTGCCACCTCGCGCTGGCGCTGGAGCTCGTCATGGGGCTCGTCTACGCCGCCGGGGCAGGGTTCTACGTCAGCCGCGTGCCGGAGAGGTGGTGCCCGGGCAAGTTCGACTGCGTCGGGCACAGCCACCAGATCTTCCACGTGCTCGTGCTCGTCGGCGCGCTCACGCACTACGCCGCCACGGCCATCCTCATCAGCTGGCGCGAGGGGTTGGCGGCGTTGTTGTGACTGGAGAAGATTGTGTGCACCATAGATGTAGTAGGCACAGAGCCTGCCATTGATTTGTTGATTCTTTGTGCATCCAATGTTTCTAAAATAAGTACGCATCCTGAAATGGTTGCTCCTGCCTTGTCCGTTGAGTCTGCGACAGCGAAATGCGCGAATCGATTTTTGTGAGCAGGGAGCTCCAAGCAATGCAACCCGACGCCCTGGGTCCGTCAGAAAGGATTTCGACCGCATTTGTGGCCTTAAAAGTGGTCTAACGAGACTCCATGATTGAAATGTACTTTCCATCTGACGACATGAGAGCCTGTTGCTTAGGTTCCACAGTGTACAGAAATACTCCTATAACAATTGCAAGCATTAAAGAATGCTCTGTTTCTTGTGCTTAGACAGTTTTCACATGGTAACAGTGACTACGAAATGTGCGATGCTCTGTTTCTAGTTCACGGTGAAAAAAAAAATCTGATGGAAGCAATTAGTTATTGTCTTATTGACATGTCAGACTATATATAAGGGTCCGTTTGGATGGAAGAATCGTTTCTGATTCTCCATCGAATCGGTTGGAACGGTACCAAAGAGCGAACTACCGAAACGTTTCACAGATGAATCCATTCGAATAGTTTCATGATTTTGACCTACGAGCTTGAAACGGCGGAAGAGGGTTCTGCAGCGTTTCGCTCCGATTCGCTAATCTGATGACTCCTTTACCCATCTGTGCTCGACTACGTTCTCTATCACCGTCGCCTCCCGAAGCTCCGCTCGAACTTCAAATCCCACTTCTCTCAAACTTCTGCCTCAAATCCGACTTCACAAATGGGTTTCTCTGGATCCATAGATCATTTCCCCCAATTTTCCTC